>JAUZND010046000.1:17380-43059 GCA_034780555.1 Coelogynopora nodosa | reverse complement strand
CCTCATAAAATGTAATCATCACCGTATTATTTTACAGCACGTCTAAATCTTCAATATTATTTTAAGTGAAATATTCCTACAATATTTCCTTTATTCCCATTGTGGTTTTATATACTGGGTCATTGATTTTATCTTTTTCTTATTTTAGTCTAATATTGTCCTATAAGATGTATACTTCTAGATTATTTAGTTAAATATGCATGCTTTAATATAGATAGTGTCTGGATGGCATATCGTCTCAATGGGTTTTCGTCGCTTTATGGTATCCCTTATAAAACATTGTTGAAGCAGTTTTCCCAAGAAAGAAGAGTACGGTTTGGAACATTATAGTGTTTTAAGGAGGTAAAACCGAAAAGTACAAACCTTTCCACACATTTGGCTTATTTATCGCTATCTATAATTTGTTCAAAAGTTATTCTGATCATGTTATAAAAATTGAAAATGTTTAACTTGTCCAATGATTATTAAACTAAATGTTAGTAATATAGTTATATCTCGAATTATAAAGCGAAGGATGTGACAAGTTGTTTTCAATTAAAAAATCATTTACTATAAAAAACAGTATAATATCTAGAATATTATTTGACCATTCTATTGTTACTTATTATTAGATAACTGTTTACGGTTAATCCTTTAACAACATGTATACAACATAATTTTCAATGAAAAGTAATAAATCATGTTTGAAGACACTTAACCAGTAAACTTTGTTCAACAACTAGCGGTTGTCTAGATTGTATCAATCTTCTCAATAAATTAGAAACTGGTCTTCTGATTTCGTGATCTGTAACGCTTTGATCCCTCATAGGGGAGAAACAGATCGAACCGTTCCCTGTGATAGCTTATCATATCAGTTTCCCTTCTCTGTCAAGGAAATTGGATGTCTAATCTTCAGTCGATGTCGTTATATAGTTTAATATGAACGTCTTTCTTGCGATGTGTAACACGAGAAAAATTTTTAATATTGGTCATTTTATTATCTTCAATTTTTTTTTATCATCTTGTAAAATTATGCCCTTGGTTTTATCAATAATTTTTAAATAATGTTTATATTAATTAATAAAACGCTTTATTTATAACTACTCAACATCGTTTTTATTTTGAATGAGTTATTTTATTGATCTCAAAATATAAAATAATTCAACAAATTGTAATTAAAAAATTAGAATAATTACATTAAATATATAATTTTTTTAATCTTCACTTAAACACATATTGTATATAATTGTTTTATTTTCCATTGAATTATATAATATTGTAAAGATGGCTCTAATTTCTTTCCCGTCTTTTGTGAGAAAGTGTTACAAGCTGCTTCGCTAGACGATGTTTCTCCAGCAAATATTTGTGTTTGAGATATTTTGTCTATCGGAGACCACACCTAATACTACCATAGTTTTAGGGAATATATAATTTGGAAGCATCTCAGTCAATAGTTTTTTAATGGGGGTCGGGTGGTGTGGTTGAATAAAAGTCAACCGTGTTTATTTAACAGCTCTACGAAGAAAAGTTGTGTCTAGTCAGTAAAACAGTTTTATATTGGTAGTGTATTTCAAATATTATATGATTTATATAAAAGTCTTATTTAGTACACACATTGAATGTTTTGTTATTTTTAAAGTGTATATAATTTACAGAACAAATTTATCCTATATTGGTAAACGTTAGTAGATTTTTAATTGAAAATGTTTACAACAAAGCAATATATCTTATTGTACAAATCTACAGGTATATATTATGATTTAAATATACCTTCACGTTTAATCTTATTAAACCGAAACATAGTTCAAATTAAATATAAAATTCTTATTTAAATCATACTTAACCATATATCTTTTACTATTGCAATATACATTAGATTTAATTGAAGACGAATATTGTCACATATTTAATAAATATGCAAATATTTCCTAATATTAACTGGGATGTGAGTAATATAAGTCAACAGTGTCAGTGATTACAACTTATTTTATGCTGACAAGGTCATATTTGGTCATTTTAAAAGTACATTTGCGATATTTTGCTCTAATTTCATCCAACGCATTGTATAATTTGATTATAGTTTGTAAAATGTGACAATTTGAGAAGTTTATTAATAATATCGACAACAACTAATAAACTTAAGGGATTATTATAAATCTGCTAGCATTTAAATACTTAAATTTGAATAGATGCTATATAAATATATAAATATTAAATGAATGCGAGGTTTGAATGCAATCTAAATTAGAGCAAAGGATGATTACAAACAAATAACAAATTCAATGGCGGTGTAATATAATAGTTTTATAAAACAATCTAATAACCAGAGCGCGGTACTAAGTGGCTTAGAAAAATAAATATTATTGCAGTAGTATACCCTCGAGTCGAAAAAAAGTGTCGAAAGCATGGTCAATAAATAAATTCAAATATTTAAAACTATTATACTCGAGAACTATTTTTTCTTAATTATACAACGATCTTTATACATTTATCAAAATGTTTGCATCTATTAATTTCTAATATACCTATAGTAATACGAAGTTATAATGTCATATATATAATATTTATATCACCATTATAATAATTTCACTTATTCATTGCACTGTAAGTATTTTATTGACTAGCTATCAGGCTGACGATATCATTTGAGTTATTGTTCAGTATTATACCTAGCCTCCTACCTTATTTGAAAATGAATCATTTTCTGTTTGTTTATTTATTACACTTACTGTCAGAAAGAGGCATTCGTCATGAAATTAATCTTTTTAGCTATTAGATTAAATTTTTTATCAGTGAAATAAAAAGCAGTGAAACACAATAGAAAGGGTTCTATCATATTTATAAGAGAATATTTATTCAATAGTGTTTATTTTATTAGTTCCCATCATGTACCATAAATATATATATTAAACAATACAATATTTTGTTTATATTGTTTGAAGCATAAATATATTTCGAAATGAGTTTCTGTGTCATATACCATTAAAATAATTAAATAAAACTAATACGATTTCTCTACATTTGGTTGGTCATATGTAGTTCTAAATTAATTAATCAATAATAATTTGAGAAAAATTAATAATTTACAAAACGTTTATAAAGCAATTTATATAACATTGTTTTTGTTAATTTTTAATTTAATCTAAAAAAATCATTATTTTGTTTAATTGCTGTACATGTAACCACTGAAAATAATAAAACGTTTTCTGATTATATTAAATTATTTTATAATTTTTATAAATTATGTTTCTCGTTTCCATTTATTTTTAAATACATTTCTGGGAAAGTTTTCTTTAATAAATAAAAATAATAATTAATTTTAATATTGCTGAGCGATATTTTTTATTACAAACATCAATTTCTTCAAAAAGCAAGTAATTGTGAAAGTTAAGTAAATATTATTTAACATAATGAAATATTTGTGTGTTTATTCATATATATGTAGTTATCATTAACATTAATTAATGTATTCATTCACATTGAATTTCGTATTATGTTACCTTTACTGCAGATACAACTTATTTGCAATTACATTTTTTCTGAACAACGAATTACCTCACTTTGTAATCATTTGTAAATTCTTTACAAAAACGTCATAATAGTGGTTTTAGTACTAATTATATTGCAATTATACATAGGCTAGTTCAAATATTATATATTTTACAGATTTAAATATTTAGTGGCGATGACATATATTGTAGTCATTATGTTTCATTTTATATTCCATCATACTATAAGGAGCAAAATATATTTTTCAAATACTGCATACCTATTCACTTCAAAAGAGTTAGCTGACTTTGTTAGAGAAAGCAAAGGAAGCTCTTAATGCGTGATTAGTGTCAGATTTTTACTTGGTGCTTTTAGCTCGATTAATAAACTGTTTGTAGAAAATTGAACAAGATAGATTTGAAAAATGGATTATTGTATAGTGACTTTCATCCTGTATTTCTTTACTTTATTTGTATTGGCTAAAATGATTCGGCCATTGTTTTTCTGGAATTTATGCATTTAAAAAAAATAGTGGTTTATATAATTTAGCAGGTTACAATTGAAACTACTTTATTTTAAGTTGATATTATCTAGTAAATAAATTGATAACTTTATTTTCTATTAAGTTGATTAAAATTTTCCTCATATGGTGTATTTCTATATATACATAGTGTTCCTATATATTATTGTATTAAATTACCTTTTAATAAAATTATAAAATTTATTTAGAATTCATTCTTCATTTGTTGATTAAGTTATATAATATAGGGCCTACTCAGTCTCTTTTTCTCCTATTAATAATAAACGATATATTAAGGGGATATTTAAATGGTTTCACTTGTTTATAGGGTTAGAAGATTGTTTATATAACATACAATATACATGGTGTTCAATGAGTATACTTACTGTTATATTTACAATGCATGATACTATACAACAATTATATCGATTTACAATGCATGATACTATACAACAATTATATCGATTTACAATGCATGATACTATACCACAATTATATCGATTTACAATGCATGATACTATACAACAATTATATCGATTTACAATGCATGATTCTATACAACAATTATATCGATTTACAATACATGATACTTTACAACAATTATATCGATTTACAATACATGATACTATACAAAATTATATCGATTTTATAAATGTTATGAGCTGAAATCATGCATGGTAATAACAGTGTTAGTGCAAACACGTTTTAACGAAGAATACGAAAGTAATGTGCGTAGAATCTGAGCGACATATACATTCTTTACCGTTACTAATTGGACACTCACACTCTGTATATATATACCTATATGTCTCATAATACTTAGAAAAACAAGAAATAATTGCATCTCATATCTCATATTTTGTTTAGTGTAATTTCTGTTTATGGTTATTTATATTAAACTTTTTTAATTTATGATAATATATGTTAATGTAAAGTATCGTTAAATAATAATTTATCTTTTAAATGTTATATAATGTATCTCATATCAACTGACTTTATGTGTTACTTGATGTCTCCTGTACTGTCATCATCCTTCAGTGTATCTCACATGATGCGATGTGAAATAAATAATTTTAAGACTCTAGTTTTCAATTTAAGCTCTCCAATTCATTCTCACGCGTCTACAAATCAATCATTTAATTAATAATTGTATAATCATTAAACATTGCTAAATGTTCAATATTTATTATTTATGGAATCCTTTTTAATAGAATAATTAAATATTAATACATATTTAGTTTTGTCAAATATATAATATTCTCATGGAAGCATTTTGATTGATAGGCTATAATTATATAGCATAATATCTTTTGTGAACATCAAAGTAACTTAATGGTTTGTGGTTGGTAATGGTGGCTAGCTATATATAATCTCTTAAAGGAACTTTTAATTAGACTTATTAGCTTACTTATAGTAAGATAATAATGTAATATAATTGTAATACAAAATTAATTATAATGCTATAAATTAAAAATGGAAGGATTGTACGTCGAGTTCATAATAAAATATAATAAAAGTTCTTTTGCAACGATTATGTCGTAATGTTTGTTACAACATGTATTACATGTCTATATTTTTATTTGTGAATTATTTGATTATTTCAATTGATTTTTTGTAAATCTTTTAAAATCGAATTTATTCATTTTACAAAAAAAAATAATCCAAAAGTACAGCTTTTGCGAGAAGACTTAATCCTCTCATGGCAATAAAGGTGTCCCTATGTCATTCAAGAAACATCCACGGAGACACACTTTTAGATAAATGGGAAATTTTATCAGCATATCAATCATCCATCTAATTTACACAAAATACTGATGACCTTGATGTCTACTGGGCAAATGTTTTAAAGTTGAAAATATCTAATGGACTTGTTCACTTCCCGTCATTCCCATTGAAATGTTTATCCAGAGATAATATTTAGTTTCAACAAACAGCTTGATACCTATGGGCAATCTTCCTTTTCTCAGGCAGCCATAATTAGAGTTTTCACATTAAATGATTCCATTAATGTGGCCGGTGGAGATCCTTTGGCAATTACTATTATAAGGAACAAGATTTCCTCCTTCGGAGATGCTTTACGGAAGTACAGAGAAGCTCTATTGAAAGAAGAACAAGCAAAGTATTTGCTGAAAACACGGGAACGAGAACAGTCCAATAAGCGAAAACAGGAAGAAATAATGGAAATTGAGAAAGGCTATTTGTAATTAGTCAAGCAAATAAATTCTCGTCTTTGTGGAACAGTATAAAATTTGGATATGGTAGAAATTAAAGTATTTAATCACAAACATTTTTTTAAGATTCTGTTAAAAATACAATAAATAATTTCTAAAATTTTCATAAATATTTCTTAACATCTTAACATGTTTTCAAGGCAATCACAGACATGATTATTTGCAATTGAAGGAATATAAATATAGTTTTATTATTATTAGTTTTACATAACTTTTATATTTTCAGTATCAATCGAACTGATGGAGAAACGAATTGGAATTATTCGTGGAGAATTTCGAAAAGTCTTTCAGTAAGTTTAAAACTGAAAAAATATTTTTTGATGAATTGACGCAGTCTAACATATATAAAATATATTTATTATTTATATTATAACTTTTATATGAAATTCTAAGTATTTTTTTTTCAACCTATTGCTTCTTGTTCCAAATGTAAAGTTCTTTATGCCTTTCGTCTTTATTTAAAATTCTATTAAATCTTGACTTAAATGCCGAGTAAGTCTATTATTTAACCGCAAGATCAAAGCGCATTTTCTCTGTAGTATATAGTTTTAGATATTATTGTTATCGGGAATAAACTATTATTAACATCAGTAAAACTTGTTTATTTTCTTCCACCTAAACTGTAATACTATACAGTATAATCAATGAAACCGCCGATCACGATATCGAATCGCTCTCCCTTTTTCTTTCTGTCCTCATGATCCCTCTCTTATACCTCAACTTGGAAGTTCGTCCCGTTTTACGCCAATTGCTTTGACATATCGGCGGCAATTTGCGTGCGTATTTCGTTCGTTCCTTCTGTGTGCTGTGTGTGTATATAGCCAGCCAGGGCCTTGACTCTTGAATAATCGTAAAAGTTCCCGGAAACTCCCAGGAGCAACTGTTACTATAGTGTTGACACATAGGGGGGGCTCTCTTTCAGTTGCCATTATAACTATAGTATATAGTGTCTGTACAGCCCCACATGATCTGTCAGTTTGACATTATCGTACTCGAACTAGGTACCTACAGGTACAGGGAACGGATGGTTCATTTTTATGGTTCAAATTTAATAGGTCATACTAACCTTGTGCAGTTTGAAACATTTAATTGTATGGATTACTTTTTAAATATTACTTTTTTGTTGATAATACTAATATTTGCAAAGTATTGAATTTAAGATAACAAAATATTTATCAATTTAGTGAAATAGTTATAGAAAGCATTGACATCATTATTAAATTATGAATAATGTGTAAAATATCCTTTTAAACCGAACAAATTGTTTGTTATGTATATGCACAGCGTCCATTGTATATAAATATTAATAAATAAATTATTCTGAAAGAACATTTTACTCTTAATTTGATCATTACCAAATAATAAAAATGTTAGTTCTTTATATCTATAATTATTTAATGCACAACATCATTAAATTATGTATTAATAACAAAAATCACGTTCACATATTGATTGTGTGAACTCTCTTAACTTAAACAATTCATTGTTTAAGGTAACAAAATCAAAATTGGTAACATATATTGGCACGTGCTTTGAGCTCAGTCATCATCATTTCTTGTGAGTCTTTTAAATAGATAAGCAACCTACATATTACGCTACAAATACTACATACTGTTCCCCGATATCGGCAATAGGATTAACCACCAGGATCCAATCACCACCGCAAAGTAATTTCAAAAGTATTGATTTCTCACAGTAGTTAGTCAATGGTTAGTCTTCCATTTCACTATAAGTACGAGAATAACTATTAAATATATATTTTTTTATTAATCAATTTATATTTTTATTACTAATTTTAGTTTGTTTGTAAGGCTACTTCTGGACGCCCTGTATAATATGTTCCATTGCTAAAAAAAGGTTATTGTACTCATTTGTATCAAAATGTAATCGATTGATTTGTGTGTCATATTGTGTCATGCACTGACAAAACCTTCACAGCACTTTTCACATCAAGATGGGAAGTAAATTTTAAATGTTATCCTCCCTCTCTACTTTTTACTTCACTTTTCAGACCTAATCCTCTCTCTTTATTAAAACACTCCCCTCACCTTTCCTCCCTTTGGTGACGATTGGTCCTCACCTATTGTGTTTATTAGTAAAGCATGGCCAATCAAATAAAATAAGTGTAGTTTTAGGATTATATTTTTATATATTAATAATTAAATTATATATGACGTCATCATAAAACTAATCTTCATGTACTTCTATGTGCTAGAACATGTACTTCTATGTGCTAGATAAAGTATTAAAAGTTTCAAATATTTTATATTTTATTTACGTATATATTGGAACATTTATTAAATGCTAATCAATCTCTTGAAAGTGTAGAAGGTATTTTCTGGATATTGTTTAATCTAGACAGTTAAAAATTAACACTATTCACATTTACAATTGAAGTTTACATTGACGTTACATTTACATTGATAAACTATTGATGACAGTATGCCAACTTCATTACGTAATATGCTTATATGATATATATACATTCATTGAATATAGAATATAATAGAATGATATAGTAACATAAAATAATGTACTTATTTTTAGCTTATTGAAATAAATTATGGAGAGAGGGACACCACTATGTCTTAGCTATTATACCAAAAATATATTTTCACTACATCATTTCTCTGATTCTAGATCAGATATGTCTGCTGTACATGTTTCAATATGATCAACTCATCATAATATATAATGCGCCTATAAAGAGAGACTAAATAATATTAGATTGCTAATAAAAACAAACACGAGTTTTACGGAGTTGTATGTTATTTTTATCATTAAACACCATGCGTTGTTATTCAGTCTGACTGGATGTTGCGTTAATCATAGTTTATATTTGACCACGGGAGTGTCTGCTGGTTCAGAACGTATAATAATCAAGACAGTATGGCGCATGGTTGACTGTAGTCCGTTATACAGTTGATATACAGTACATGTGATCAGACAGACAGGAAGGACAGCCTAGCCTGTCACTGATGCTAATCTATCCTTAGTCGCCGAATCTCATGTTACCCTACAGGGTAAGAAAGTGCATTATTTGTGTATGATTAGCTGTCGTTAGGTCAATTAATTTCCAGAATACTATCTTCCCCATTTTCTCTGAATTTTTACGGTAATATTAATTAAAACATATATTTTTGTTTATAATTTTTGTTGAGTTTTCAAAAATAAATTAATACGTTTATATTTATAGAGATTTTTCAATTTTAGTTTTAGTTTTTTAATAACTTTAGATTTAAAAAAATAGCCTTTCTTGATTTCAATTTAAAAACAATTACTTCACCTTGAAAATGGCGCTCACTGATCAATTGGCTATAATGCGTTAGAATCTTTAATCTGAAGGCCGTGAGTTCTAATCAAAACGTTTGCGTCTATTCATTTCCATTGCATATTGACACAAGTTATGTATATTTAATGCTTCAAATCGTATTACTAATTTTGTTTAATTTCTCGTTCAAATTTATAAGCAACGATATAATTCCATAATCAAATTGATATGTTATTAAATATTTCTAATGTATACCTAGATTCCAAACAGTATTATTCATTAATTAATTACATAGCAATAGTTATATATATGTACAATATATACAATATATAATTTTATCTTTAGGCCTATATTTTAATAACTTGCAAAATGGATTGTATCCCGCTGGTATTATTGTTACCGATGCGTGTATCTCTCGGTTTATCCACCCCCCCCCCCCCCCCCCCTTCTTCCTAACCACACTTGTCTCAGTTTATTAGATTATTACTGAGGACACTAAACAACCACCACACAATCTGCAATAAAATGGAACATCCTAGCCGCGCTTTATACAAGAGCAGCATTACAATATATCATATCAGCCTAGGAAATCCTCTCCAAATCGTGCAGAAGGATCTTGTCGTTTATTTTATTCGAAAATAGGATGAAGAGCTCTAAGTTATTATTTTAGTTGTCGTGTCGGTTTGTTTGTTTGTTTGTAAAGGAGAAGAAGTTGTATTTCGTTACTTCTGTTTTTTTGCCTCCAGGGAATAACGAACTTTGATAATTTAAGTGTTTCTCGTTTGGCAAGATCAATTGTCTTCCATTATGGTGACGCAGTGCGCAAGTATAGTTGTATGTATATAGTAAACGAATCTTTTAAATTCCGTACAATATCATACTATTTGTTCAACACGGAAGCAATTGATGGTTTAGAGTTGAAAGCATCTTTGAGATGTTTTGTCAAATGATAATTTAAAATATTTTAAAGTTAAAGATTTTGATATATTCATTTAAAAACATTCATATGCGGTACATGTTTTTATAACAAATCGTGTCTTTTTGGGAATTATATCGGCCCACGTGGTGTTGTCATGTTCAAAAGCGAATCAAACAGTTAAACTGACATCGGATAAAAGGTCCAATGTCCGTTATAACAGTCTAGCGGTTTGCCTTTCGATACGGTGTATAAAATACTTTAGCTAATTACATACAATTATTAACATTTTTAGCTTTTGTCTTCTTTCTTTCTTATTTTTGTTAATTATTTGCTGATAGTGAATTTTAATATTTCTCAGAAAATATTAAAAGTAATATTAGTATGTTAAAACCAAAACATCCCAAAAGTGTATTAGTTTGATACCTCTTATTTTTTAAAAACATTTTTCTAACTTGAAAATAAATATCATGAATAATTAATAACGCAAATTTCCTCATGATAATTCTTTCTCTCGGTACACGTCAGCTCTTTGCTTTTCTTTGCATCTTTATAAAAAATGAACTTTGCCTCATCTTTAATTTTGACCCAATATCTGCCTTGAAACATTGAAAATAATGTCACAATCAATATTATATCTTATCGTTTCTGTTTATAACTATATGTTTTTAACTGTTTATGTTGGGTAGAATATATATAATAGCTTTTTTTATAATTTTGGAATTTTAAATATCAATGCCGTGTCTAATTTAGTATCGACAATTTTTAGTTTCCAAAGTTTTCATATTATATATTATAATTGCTCTCTCAGGCTTTACTTTCGCAGATATACTGTGTATCGTATTTACTTATGTATGTTTAGTTTTCAATATTATAATTTTATACAATACTTTTTATATATTTATAGGTTCGGGATTTTTTTATATTAAAAAATAAGAAATCATATAATGCATTTATTTTTTTGCTCTAGAAATAAATATTTTATTAAAATTATTTTATTTGTAATTTTTTAAAATTTACACAGAAAATGTTATATTTAAATTCTCCTTACCTATATTTATTGAAAAAACACCAACTTTAAAATAGAATATAATTAACAGAACATAAATTTTTTTAAATCAAAAAATATTATAAGCTAGTGTCACGTTAGTTTCAGTCAATACCTAATTTCAGTTAATATGGTAAAATAGAGAAGATCGGTCATTAAAAAGTTATAACTAAATATTGTAAAACAGATAGATTGTCAATCAAACTACCTGCTAAATAAATTGGAATAAACGTAATGATATTAATATTATAAAAACATGATGATTTTATAGATTTATTGATAAATCTATCTATTGATTTATTTGTAATCTATCTGTTGGTGAGTTATCGATTGATCTATTGATGATTTGTTGGAAATCTATTGATTGATCTATTGGTCATTTATTGGTGATCTACTATTGATTTATTGGTTATCGGCGATTGATCTATTAGTGATTTATTGGTTATCTGCGATTGATCTATTGATGAATTGTTGGTAATCTGTTGATTAATCTAATTTAATATATAGTAAGCCAGATTTTTTTGTGATTTTATAAAAAAAAATTTTTTTAATTATTTTGTAAATGATTCTGGAACTAAGTTTCTAGTGATATAGTTACAATATAATAGTGCTAATAAAATGTTTATATGCTATTTTCCAAGTCACAGTGCAAGAGGCGAAAAAGCAATCCGTTGATCATTATTTTCAGAGCGAAAATGATAACTTTTAGATTTTTATAATGTTTGCCTTTTCATTTGTTTGAAACAGTTAATTGAATTCGAACTTTGAGATAAATTTGGTCCCGTCCAATTGTTGGACATAACATGAGTTAAACAGTCTGTCGGTGAGCATTACTTCTTGCCATAATCTACTTCAATGTCAGAACATTAGGCGAGTGAAATCATGGCGGTTTTAAGATTTATTAGAAATGAATGCAGCATGTTTTTTCTCAGCGCTTTCCGAGGAAACAGATGCGTCAGCATGAATATGGAATTCGAGTGAAATAGTTTTTGCATGCCAATTACTTTACTGACGTTTTTGACTGAAACAGTGAACGATTTGTTTTTACGCCGTCTGGGTCAATTATATTTTTATCCAATGCTTTTATTTTTTAAATTTAATTAAATAACGATTTTATATACTAATATATATATATATATATTAGAATGTTATTTGTATATATTACTAACGAAGTTAATCAAATTAATTGTCTTGCTGACTTTCTTCAGAAGTAATATTTTAAAATAATGATGAATATTTGCATGTTTTAAATAAATAAATAAACTGAAATTGAATTTATTTTATGTTTACAGTTATATTATTATTTACAGTTATATTATATTTCACATATACAATTATTTTTTTGGTTTGTTTAATTTTTTTTCTTTTTAGTTATCTATCTTAGCCACATGATTGTCTTTGACACTTGTAACCTTACAGGTCGCTCGGTTATCTTTTCCTCATATAATTGTTCGTACCATTCTTAAGCAGCCCCACTTCTGTCTCACCCCTCCAATGGCAGAAGTCTCCAACGAACTCGTCTCAAATTCATCCACAGTACCGTGGCACACTTGACCGCAAATATTCGCTCTCTACTCCACGATGCAACCAGTGGCCTGCAACTCCATTCCTCGGAATTTCTTGGGGTGAGTGTTCGAAACGTTGACATAAGCAATGATTAACACAACATTCTTTACTTGTTTCTTATAACTAGCCTATATTTAGTGTTTTACACAGGCCCATAAATGAAACAATTTAGTATGATCATACACACTCACTCGGCTTAGGTATAACTTTCAACATTGTTAGCCGTCACAAGCGGTCACTCCTCAATATTATGTATTCATAGCATTACTACCTTTTAACACAAATTAATTATCTGCAGAATAATCTGTTTTTATGATTTTCAAAAAAACATGGAGGAATTAATTCAAAAAGCTGAATTTTTTAAAGTTTGTAATATGTATATAAATATTTATGTAAGTTTCTGTAAATATGTATTGTATATGAGTATCTGTGAGAAATCTAATTAAAATATTTGTTATTCTTTTAAAATGGCCCATCATGTCAACAGTTCCGCATTATGGATATTTATCAGTTTGCAATGTGACATTACTATGTGCAAATTGTACCTAGATGTGGGTATTTTTTTCGTTTTAATTTTTATTTAAGGTCATGAAAAAGTCTTGAAAAACAAAGAAATTTCATTTAGGTAAAAAAACCAAGGGCCCTTAGCTTTACCTTTGCTATGACTGCGTTAAAACTAAAATATGCATCAAGCATTATAAATAAGATAGCTTCTGCACCGTCTGTCTAGTTTCTCTATCTGATCTTTCAAGATAAATCGACAAATATCCTTTGAACTATCCCACTCTTTGAAGTTTAAGGATAATAAACCATTTCTTGTCCAATTTTGACTTTTTCAACCACAAGGTTCAATTGTCGCCAAAGGTCTCATAACATTGAACCTGCTTGAACATCGTAACTGACTTACTTATCTTAATGTCTTCTCTTCTGTCGACTATCTTGAGGCGTTAATCTCATTTTCCTGATATATATATATATATAAACATACAGTAAATACCAATGCCGTTTGCTGTTAATTGACTTAATGTCAAGGCCTATGATATTACGTAATTTCATTAGCGTTTGAGTTTACGCGTTTTTGTAGTAAACACTGGTAACTTAATTTGCATACGTATTATACTACGTTCTGATATATTTATTCTAATATGATACAAAAATATACAATAATCTTAAATTCGTGAACTATTTTGAAATGCAAAAATATATATTAGTTATATAACAAAAGTAGAATTTTTAAGCGTCGGTTAGGGGACACAGATAAACGAGGACACATGAAAAACGCATCCTTAAAAGTTACCAGTAACTTTAGAGGCTGTGATTGGTGTTTTTATAATAGACTATTATTATTTTAACACAAATAAACATTTAAGAAGAAGATTGTCAGCATTGTCTTGAAAATAGAGTATTCTAAAATTGAATATATGATAAAAAGACAAGCTAAAATGTCTATCTTGAACTATTTGTCCACCTATAAGGAAATAAATTCTCAAACTGAACATAATCATTTCACTGGTCTCAATTACGGTGCGATTTAATTTTGTAACATTAATTGACAAAATGGGAATTTGAATTGAATTTTCTCATGTATAAATATATGGGTTGTGTTACAAAATTTTGCTAAGTTTTCCTGACTGTCGACACCATACTTGATCTAAAGCTGAGGGGACATCTATTTTGATTCAGTTAACGTAATTTGTTTCAGTTACCCATACAACTAAATGACAATCTGAGTTTGGACATTAGATGACATTCAGGAAGCAATATATTAAATATATATATATATATATATATAGAGGAAATATCAATTGCGAGCAGAACAAAAGCGCCTTATTATAGACGTCGACTATCTCTATAAAGGTCCCTCTGATCAATATCTACTTTACTTCTCGTTTCAAGGAACAGGTGGCGTCTCGGTTCTGATCTTGAGAGATCCTGTGTGTTGTGAGCTACAGCCCACAGAGAAAGAGAGCAGACCAACTTAGGCGCCGTAGCTGCAGTTGTTATAGCTGCCTTTTTGAGGACACTTTGGGGAGACAGATTAGTCTAGACATTATACTGCGCGCATTGTTATGCTGAAGTTGGTGTTGTAGCTTGATATAAATTAATTGATTTAGGGTCTCTGATCTTGTAAACTCTTACACTTCGTGTCTAGGCTGTGTAACATGACTATGTGTTTTAAAACGTACGGCATTATGCAGTAAGTATTAAACATTTATTGACAATTTATAATATGATCCTTAAGTTATTTGGTTAGAATCAGTTAAATATCTGGTTCTCCTGTATTAAACCTGTATGTTATGTTTTATCAGAATGTAGATTTCAAAAAGTTTTATTGGTGACGTTTATAGAGATCGAATTTGAACTATATTGACATATTTTGCATCTTTTCTCAGTAGGCTTCTGAACAGTTTGTGCTTGCGCAATTTGGACAAGTTTAATTGATGATAATAATTTTGAGAATAGAGAATTGATGTAGTGTGGCTGGGGCATCAGATTTATGGTTTATTAGAATATGTTTTTGTAAACATGCTTAATTTAACTGTGGATTATACTGGCAATATTTTCCGTTCAAATATACAGGCTTCATAACCGAGCCGTGCATCAGTAAAATAGTTGAAACTATTTTGAATAGCCTTGTATGTCCCGTATACAGATCTGCTTAGCGCATTATAATTAGCTGGCTCATTTGTGACATATTCTACAGGCTAGTTAACATATTTTGAACACAATCCGTTAATGAGGTAGATGTGCGTATTCTAGCTTTATGACATATTGCATTTGTGTTTTACTTCTATTCGACACGATCGCATTCTCGATGATTACACTATTTTGATACAGTAGAGTTTTTTATCTACAAATAAATGGATTCTTATGACGTTTAGGATATAAATTTGCAACAGCAAAATCCTAATAATAAACTTGTGAATATTTCACTTCTCTTTGAAATATATTAGGCTATAGTTAATGAAATAAGAGGATTTAAATTTTTTTATTGGGAACTTTTTTATTTTATCCTTTCCAGTGTAACACAATTATAACAAATACCTGCCAAGTAAAATTCACAAACGAATACTTCCCTTTTCTGGTAAATTGTAAATAAATGATAATATTTTCTTCGTCTCTATTGTATCCAACTATTAAAGAAAGGGAAATAATTGCTACTAGAGAAAGGGATTAGATTGTTCTCAGTTATCTGCGTATCTTGGTGCGTGTTTGCGAAAATTCCAGTTATGTTTTATGTTGATAGAATCCCGAAACCACTGTAAGAGACTTTGAGATGCACCCTGGAAGTGAAACAGAACAAGTTTAATTGTAACCAAACTAGCGATGGTAATGTAGCAAATGAGATAACTCTTCAATAAATCATTTTATTGTCAGTAAAGTAAAATCTATTTTATTTATTGTTAAATTTTTAACTTGAGAAATATCTTTACTTTAAGAAGTATCCACAAAACAGCCTGATTTATACAAAATAGTCAGCGAAACTAATCACTGTTTAGTTTAATAATCTTGGCTATGTTATGTTAGCTGACATAACCACCATGAAGTATTATTCAATATTATTCTCATTATTAATTTATTAGGTAATAAATGTTCAATAATAAAAAACTAAAATACCATTATTTGTAGAATTGAAGAAAAAAAAATAATACGTAAGTGATGGTAAAAGTGTAATATTGATTTTTTAAGGCGGCTAATATTTTTTATTTCACATAAATAATGATACCAAACCTAAACCTCTTTGAGACCACCGAATCACATACGCATTATTTAAACTCGTATATAGATTAGATTTTCAATTGACTTGCTCGCTTGAGTTCTCGTCTTGTACCAATGCTTTGCACTCTGGGTAGTTCTTTATCCTTCATGTTTGATGTATTCTTTGGTACCTTCTATTTTGCAACCTCCTACTCTCAGGCATCCTAAATTTCCGGAATTTTTGAAGGAATTTGTTATATAATATATATTGTATTGTGACGCAAACACATATGTTTACTTTGATTTTAGCGTTTCGTGTTTTTTCCTGATTTTTTTTGTCTGGCTGTTAGGGTGCCTGTACTCTGACCACCTTGACGAACTGCGCCAGATCCACTCACACTGTTTTTCGCCATGTGCCCAAAATATGCCATCTTCATACGCATCACTTTTGTCATTAGTTCTTTTCCGGGCTGCTCATGCTGTTCCATTATTAAAATGTTAGCTCGATGTTCTCTCCGTGATACTCCAAGCATCCGCCTCCATCATCAAATCTCAATGGATCCGAATCTATTCTGATAACTCATTTTTATTGTCCAAGTTTTAACGCCTTATTTGGTTTTCTGTATGTGTCAGTTTATTTTCCATGAATCTGTTAGTCGCTTTATAATAAATATTACTAGTTTTGTTATATTAGTAATATTACCCAAATGCGTCCAAATTAAGCCTGTCATTGTCATGATTTTACTTGCGCGTTTGTATACATTTCATCTTTAGAATTGTAATATTAGTAATGGTATTAAAAAGTCAATTGACTTCATTCATGAATTTAATTTGGTAATTCTGAACACTTTTAAATTCCACTTCCTGTGACATCGCCAACAGAGTGCTTCTGTTAATATATATCCAACCCAGAAGACAGTTTATAATCATTATCAACTGTCGGGAACGTTATCAACAGAAACTTTATTATATATTATCGTATAAAATACACAGGAAAGACCGGGCTTGAAACACTGCCATTTGTGCTCCCTACTTCAATGTCTAGCTTCCTGTGCTTTAAAGTTGGCGTCGTGGTTGAATAGTACTGTGATCCAAGTATGAAGTGAGGTGTTGGTGGGTATTTACGCCTACTTTAATAATTGTATGGAAACTGTCTGTCTTTGCTGATGAAGAGAATAAGAGATACTTACTATTTTCTACTGTTATTAACTGCTAAATAATTATTATAATAAACTGTTATTAAATGTTACTCACATAATGTAATCATATTACTATTTATAATTTTTATTATGTATACTTATTTTTCACGGATAAAACGTATGAAAATGTTAAAATTTTCTAGTCAAATATTTAGGAATAATTTCCGGATTAATTTGAGATTATTTTGTAATTATTGCAAACTATAATTACTTTAAAGAAAAAATGTTTATTATTGATTTTATCAGTTTGATGTTGACGGGAGTCAATTTCATCCCATTTTTATGTAATCTTCAGCAGAGCTTTGGCTATCCCTTCTTGGTCGTTCTTATAAGAATAACACTTTTTGAAAAATAGAGTTACTTTTAAATACATTGTCAATTCTAATGTTGAAAATCATATAATTTTTAATATAATCAAAACCATGATTTTCAGAAAATGCCTTAGTTCACGATCGGTTTTATTAAAAATTTGTTTATTAAATAAGGAGTAAGTTACTTATAGACAACATTTAAAACTAACTATCTCTATATATATATCACAATCTGTTCATGCTTCATCGGATTAGATTAGACCGGATAAAACAACATAAAACCGCATTTTTTAGATTAAGTCTTTGTAGATATATATTTGTAAATTTGATATATCGACTGGTTGAGACAGATCATTTATTTACGTAACAATTTAGATTAGTCTACACAGCTGATAATATTAAATGAAACACCTGTTGTTCTAAAAAAAATGTTTGTCTGATCTGATTAGAATTTATATAATCAAAAAGATATAATTTGAAAATTGATCTGAAAAGTTATATATATGAACTAGCTACCTCTCATTTATTAAGTTGTTATATCAAACTTCAGCAAATTTATATATTTGAAGCATATTCAGAATAACATGTCCTTATGCTATCTGAATTTTAATGTAAAATGTCGTATATGTTACCGACAGTTTGCAAATTCAGACGATTTGCAAACCGTCCGGACGAATAGAAAATATGATTGCTACAATATTTTTTAAGAAAGAAAGCCAAAAATAAATGTTTTACTAATATTTAAATATTATGAAAACTTTAGTTTAAACAAATAAGCAGTAATTTTTTCATTTATTAAAAAATACTTGCTACAAATTAAAAAATATTTTTAAAACATTTTTAACGTTGAACTTTAAAACAAGGTAAAAATTATAATACATATTTGAGAATTTAATTAAAATTTATACGAATAAGTTATTTTTATATTTTTAATGTATTTTTTCATTCTTATCTACATACCGTCTGCGCATTTCCTCTTTGGTATTTATTTTAAATTAAAAGAATTCGCGTAACTTGTTTAGGTGTTAATTCTTCAATTTGAATAGCTATGTCATGAGCACACACAACACAATATTAAATACACTGGACTGAGTACTGTGATTCTTGTTCGACACATGTTTAATATAAACACAAATGGATAACTTGAAAATGCTACCCTGTGTATAAACGCTGACAACTGGCTGCATTTGCTGTCATTTAAGACTATAGACGTTTAGAAGAACCTGACATTCGTACACCAGGCCTATATACGGTTTCGCGTATGTTTTTATAACATAGTTTTATGTATTGTGTTTCTTATAATAAATATTTGGCATTCCTTATTATTCTCTTATATCATTCCCCTTATTAGAAAATTGGTTAGACTGTTTTACGTGAGAAAGATTGATACAAACTATATAATGGAAACTTATTTTTCACTGTTGCCTTTCTTGTTAGAAGTTGGGTTATGTAAATTGACGTTTGTAACTCGAAGTTGCCTTTTCTCATTAATTATATACAGTATAAGACAGTTTTTTTTCATGGATTTCATCTTTCTATATCTACATGACACTTTTACCATATTAAAAAAATTAAAACTACATACCGTTTTCAATTACATATTTCTTCATCCGTTGCTGGTTTTCAGATCGGGTATAAATTTGAAACAATTGTTCCTAGTTGATAAACTTGTCATTTTATTCTAGGATGGATCTAACTTGTTCCATTGTCTCATGGCTATGTTAGCCTATGTCGTGATTTCGGTTTTATGTGTTTAGTTGATTCATTACAATTATGCAATTACAAACTTATTCAAATTTAAAAGTTAGCATTATTGTTTTTATTTCCGGTTTTAAATTAAGAGAAAATTACAAAACTATTACATTAACATGAATAAATCAATATTGTATATTAAACATGCCCTTCTAATCCGTTCATGTTGTCTTTGGGAAAATCAAATTGTATCGTTTAAGTTAGTATTTTTAATTATATATTAATCTTAGTTACATGTTCTTTTGATTCAAATGTATGTGATATATTTGAATAAAACATATGTTTTTATATAAATATTATAATTTGGCAATCATCTGTTGCATTTAAGTAAGTATAAAGAATTGATCCGGTAATTACCATTCTGACAATATATACACACTAATTTTTTCAAATACAGTTTGTGAAAGATTCTTTTTACTTATATAGGCTAAAACTGTATAAAGATGATAGTTTTTCCAGTCTGCTTAACACCCATGGGAAATGAATTTGATTTATATCAACCCATGTTTCGTCTTTACAAAGCCGGCAATACAGTCGTTGAGTGCTTTTGTTTATTAGTCTGTATTAACACGCGTGTCTGTCTGTTCGATCATGATTGATCATCATTTGAACTCACCCACAGTCACTATACAGTAACAGTCGACTATCTGTTCAATTTGCGCCTCGTAAAAACCGGCACAAATAAATATCTTGTCGGCTTCAATTGTATATTTTGCGACGCAAACGAGGGCTAACTTCTCGAAGCAAAACAGATATTCAAAATTATTTTTGGAGATAAATATTGCCTGCATATTTTATAAGGACCAAAGACTTCTGGCTATGACATGTGTATGGCATTGGGTGGGTGACCAGCCTGGTAATTTATCTAATATGTGTATTTATTTAAACTTAATTAATTGTTTGATTAACTCTTTGCTAAAGAACATTGGGTTTAGTTGGTTGCAATTGAAGATCTTATAACTTAGTTGTTAATTTAATTATATCTTAGTAACGTGCCGTTTCTCCGTGCGATAACATGCCGGCTATAATCACATTTTAATGTAGAAGACAGTGACTACTCAAATTGAAATTATTTTTCAAATCGTTTACAAAAAATTATAAAATATACTTTTTCAATTATTAACAAATGAGTGATTGATGGTTTTGAAAATTATATTTTATATAATAGACCAAAAAAGTGTTATGTAATATAGTAAGTCAAAATATATAATTTTAAAAGTTGAGGAATCTTCTTATAAGCTTTTAATAATAAACAACTTAACTCAGTTGAATGCAATTTTTTTTATTGAATTTAATTTACCTCTGTATTTTTCAAAATTTCAAATTAGTAATTTTTTATATATAAACAAAATTTGGAGTTACCTAAAGTCGTTTTTTTATTATTAAATAATTCTTAACTGTTTCAAATATTACTATTACTTACATTTTATTACGAAGTATACTTATAATTCATGATAAAGTGATTTTGTATGCATTCAAATTTATCCCATTAATTGCAATAATTAGAATTGATGAATAACTCAAAAGTGATATACACAAGGAAAACATTTTCACCGAAAATGTGAATAAATGCATTTCTTACAACGCTATTGGTTGGTTGAAAGTAAGACTTATGTAACCTTCAAAAATATAAATATCACATAACGATTTTAAAAATTACAACCAATAGTTTATAAATGATAAATTAACATTAGTTAACTATTTTATTGGGACAATGGTTATATATATAGGAGAAATAGAGTTTCGAGCACGTTTGGAACCAATTTTCCTAGGAACTATTTTGGTTGTAATAAGTATTATTTTACATTTATATAATGATTTACAATATATGTTTTTTCTAATTAATCGAGTTACTGATTTATTCAGTATCAAAATGTTTACATCATTAATCGTATAAGAATTTTGATGACTGTAATTTTGAAACAATGTTTTTGTGTTTGGGTCATATATTTAAACAAGTATTTAGCAACTTGACTATGTAGCTTAAATCTATTTTTTGAGTACATTCAACATTCTTAAAGTAACAATTGACATTATCAGTTTTAATCGATTGACAATTTATACTTTTTAAATCGTTTATTTGAATTATTTTTAAATAATGTGATAGTGGAAAAGTTTTTAATATAAATATTAAAAATAAACACAGACACATCAAATAATTTATATCAAAAAATGTATAATTAAAAAGTCTTCGTTGTAATTGTATTTTTATTATTATACATGAAATGTACACTGTGTGATTTTATAGTTTGTTTCAGCCGAATGCTAAAATAGATTATTTTCATAAAAAGTATAACCTTTTCACTCAATTCAGAGATACATAAAAAATATATTCTGATTTGTTATATGTTTAATTCACGATCAAATATAGTGTCAATACGATTTGAATATTGTATATTTTAATGTGTTACAAATTTTATATGTGTTAAATATATATTTATAAATAATTAGTTAAACAAACTAACCTATTCTCTCCGAATGTTCCCATTGTGAAAGAGTTACATGTTTTGATAAACCCAAATTTGTACTATCATTTTTAAAATTTAGTCAATAAACAATTCAATACATTGTTCAACAAATAAATTAAAGCGGTAGTTATGCGTTGTGAAAATGTAGCCAATTCATTATACACCAACGTGGCCAGAGAACTTGAACCGAACTCTTTAATTATACCTGTGTCAATTTAGTTACTTTATCATATAATTCTATCTCACAAATCAACCGAAATTTCATGTTTTCAAATAAATTTATCTAGATACTAGACACTAGAATTGAAAAATTCCCCCCTCTTCATTCTCCTCCTTGAAAATTAAATGCCGAACCATCTCGTGTGTGAGTCCCTCACAATATGTGTTAATCTGAGATGGCCCCCGAGAGAATAATATTGCTCGCTCGAGTACGAGGCTGTTTGAGTCGGTGAAGTTTAGAGGTTGAGAAAACTGACCCATCACGTGACTGGCGAGTTGAAACCTCTTGGCAACTCGTGCAGTCGTATATTGCACAGTCCAGTTGGATAATTTAAATGTTCTTTTTTATACAGTATGTTCTTCAGCTCAGTTTTGACATTATTCAGATTTTATTATGGCGGTAAATGTGAAGTAGAAGGATTTATTTATTTTATTCTTGTTGTATAATTAACACAGTGGCTAGCATTTCTATTTTTAGTGAACTACATTATATTACTCATGATTTTTACATTTATTATTAAATATTTTTTGTGTATAAGGTTTTTATTTATGAAGAATTTTATTGTTGCTAATTTAACTATTTTCATTCAATTTATATAACAAAGTTTCTGTTTTAATAAATATAATATTAAACTTTTTTAATAGAACATTACTTATACTATTGTGCACCATGGTTATATACGATTAAAGTTTATTCTCTTCAAATTGATTAAATCCATCAACTATAATTATTTTGCAAATTCAGCTCTAATCTGTTCACTGATTTCGTGTTCTCTGTCCTCTCTGCTGCTTCAGGCGCAGGCGAATGTGCGTCAGTTGTCAGGGAAACTCGAGGCGGCATCAAACGCGTGAGTCAGAGGCTCAAGGGAGTGACAGCGTTCATATTAGCCGTATGAGGGGGGAGGGGCTACGTGCATTATCGTATTTTCTCACAGAAGCTGAAATATTGCCCTAAAAATACGTTATCTTTTATTGACAATAGATATATATTTTTGAAACTTTATTTCGCTTGAATTATGTTTTGGTTAACAAACATACTTGGGGAGCTTTTCACGCAAAATTTGCAGTCTTACAAACAACTCGAATTGGACTTTAGACTATAGAAACTATATATAAACTATAGAAACTATATAAACTATAGAAATGTTAAACTTTATAATAGGTTATTTGTTTTATATCTTGCATTATAGGACAGTTGACATAAAATGCCGAATTTATTTGATATAGATATAATTATATTTGAAACATAATTACCACGTCTGTAATTTTAGGAATAAACACAATAATTAAAGTGTGCTTGATAAGAGCATGAAATATAAGAAGGCAGCCTTACCAATTTGCAGAAAGTGGTGTATCAAGCTTATAGAATGTCACGAATTATGGACGAAAAATCTTTCCTTTGGATAATATTGTTCATCTCCTCTCTTTATATGGTTTTCACTTTTTATTTGCGAGTTTGATTTTCTCCCATAATCGTTCCCCAAACAGTATGTTGCCAGCCGCTGAGTAATATTCGCGCGGTTCGCTTGCCTGATCGCAAACACTCAATTTTGATTTTCGGATCGTAGGGGTGGGGGGTTGGGGAGCATATTATATGATTATGTCTATATTAGATCTAGGCGGCGCTCCCCTGCAGACCTGCCGGATGTAAAGTCAATAACTGATTAATAGTTATCGATTTTGATGAAACTGTGTGTGCATCATCTTGATGGTACGATTATCTTTGGCGATAGATGACAGATTATGGAAGAGAAGTATGGGTGTGTGCAAACTTCGGCATTTGCGGAGTGTCGAAGAATTTTACTTATTGTTACTGTATAAGCTACAGATACTATATTTTTATTGATATATTTAATTTCTAATTTCTGGTGATTCAATTAGATTTTTATTAATATATTTAAGTATGAAACATATCATTTTTTAAATTACAGTAAAATTATCTATGAAATAAATAACATTTATCTAAACTTTTGTTGCACAATGTTCCTTTTTTAAACATATTATTTATCATTTGATAACTCTTACTAATATTTAATTTTCGACCAAATTTCGGTTTATGGAGAATTTGAGAATTTGTGAAAATTGATGAGAATTTCCTTTCACAGATAAACTAAACCAGTAATTTAACTATTCATTATATTTTGTATACATTAAGCAGATTCACTTCGTTCTATAAATGTTAAAAATAACTTAATTTTGTTGAGAATTAATTTTACCTAATTTATATTCTGTAGCTATTAAAGACATCCAATTTGTATTTTCTGGGTTTCGATACCAGCTCCATATTCTTAAAGAAGATTAATTAAATAATATTTCATTAAATTAAATTATTCATTTCACTTATTGGATGGGTGGTTTACCTCAACTATTCTTTATGAATTTAGCTATCTACATCACAATAGATCTTTATTTAATTATAATATATATATATAAATATAGTAAAAGAACATGCTCCTTGGTTGACTCTCGTGAAAGTAAATTCTAACTGATTAATGAAAAGTGAAGTTTTAAAAAAGAAGTATACTATTATGAAATCAATCAAGCATTCCTTAATTAATGTGATTATTCTATATATTCCTCCTGTTACACACAGATGCCCCAATGATATCGCCTCACACATATACTCGTATAATACGTTAACCACTGTAAATATTGTCTCTAATTCCTTCTAGACTTGTGACGAACATGCTCTGGGCATTCCAACTCACAGGAATAGAACTACAGTCAGTATATCAAATAATATACTGTAACCATTACTGTCACCTAGAATAACATATGGATGAATAGTCACTTTTGTTATTAGAGACAGTTTGGTGTTTCATTTTAATTACCACAAGTTGAAAGAGTTTATTTAGCACATGCAGCGAGGTGGACATATTGATTTTTTAAATCCCTCACTTTCTTTATCCTATAATATATCAAAAGCTACTGAGTTTGTCCTTGTTTACTCCAGTTGTGGATATAATGTAGCGTGAGAATTCGGTTTTATCCTCTTTTATTGAATACTGCTC
>JAUZND010046000.1:0-17280 GCA_034780555.1 Coelogynopora nodosa | reverse complement strand
TACTGAGTCTTATTGAATACTGCTCTACTGAGTCTTATTGAATACTGCTCTACTGAGTCTTATTGAATACTGCTCTACTGAGTCTTATTGAATACTGCTCTAGTACTGGGTCTTATTCTATACATGTATTCTTTCTTGTAATGACTCTAGTTAAGTAGTGTTGGTCATATCATTATGTAGTAGTGTATTTACATTTTTAAATATTTTTTTAGTATTAGTTGTTGTTTTCTTACTTTTGATATATCTGTAAACTGTTGCATTTATTTATTGATTTAAACAATAGTAACTAAAGTAACAACTAGATGAGCGGTAATTCAAACATATAGGTATAGTGGACTAACTTTTTACACTATGTAAGATTTTTGTTTTACAAAAAATGTGAAATACTGTGAAACAAATAGAAGTAGCAACATCGATTGTGTATCACATTCTATCGAGAAAGTTTTATTTCATAATAATTAGTTTCTTATAATATAATTACCTATTTATATATAAGATTTATGCGTAATCATATACAAATATTTTAATACACTATACAAATGTATCTCTACAATAATATATTTTAATTAAAACAATTATCAACACTTTATTAATATTATACGTATTTATTATCATGTGTAAATTGGTAGCTTTTAGACAAAACTAATAAAACAATATTTTGTGAATTTCCTAAATATAGATTTATTCAAATATTTATTATTTCCCAGCTAAAAATACAGTTCATTTAATTTATATATGAAACATTGTTAACTGGTTATCTAGGTGTACAGTAAGTAATATTTTAGATGTATCTATGTATTTACATATTTTACTTACTATTCCCTACGTATCCCATTACGTAATATGAACTACGATGTGATTTTAAGAGAAGAAACATAAACGTGTTCAATTTGTTATTTATATTGAAAAAGTTTCATCACACTGTTATCTATCATTGTCGTCTTTTTTTTGTGTATTACTGACTGAGCAAGCTCTTTTCACTAAAGTTAAAGATACATTTATTTATCGTTTTATATAATGAACTACGCCGTCAACGTTTTTTTAGTAAATTGTAAAAAGGGTTAAAAATGAATATATTTATCCATTGATAGTTGATATATTTAGTAGTAGTAGTAAAAAGTATTGATAGTTTATTTTAATAGTTATTTTGTTATTTATTTACTGTGAACCATATATTAAGCGATATAAGACAATCTTTTTATTTACCATCTTAGATATATATTTTTTATAGAAAATAATTTGTTAATTAAAAAAATTATGAATATAACTTGTTTGACAGTTTGATTAGTTGATCATTAATCGATTAACAGAATTAATATAAATGTTTTTGAGCTCTATAATTTATAATAGTTTCTGTCATTATAAAATGTCAATTTGCATTAGTTCCATTTGTACCATATGTTCCTTTTGAAGGTGTTCCTTTGAAATCTTATCGTTATCAGATTATAAACTTATTAAACGAAACGTATCTGTGGGTTATATGTCTGTATTGTTGAACTTTATTTGTTACGGTTCCATATTTCACTATTTTTCTTGTGGGTTAACGAATATCATAAGGACATTTGAATGAACTTAGACTGCCTTCGTATAATAATTTTGGTATATAACTTTTGTTCTATTTAGTTATTTTCTGTCTAAATTGTATGCGTCTTCATTTAAAAAATATTTTTTAGTTTTCTAATATTATGTAAAATTATGATGAGATTTATATAATTAATTAGTTATATTTATAATTATTTATCAATAAAGAATATCATATAATTTTAGACATATATATCAGAAGAACATCATAACATTAATTATTGTGACACTTTTGGCTTCTTTTTTGGAGATATGTTTTCTTTTGTTAGTTGCTATAGATGTTGGTGTTACCAAACAATTTTCGGAAGTCATGTATTTATGGTTATTTACTATAACTAAACAAAGTGGTTATGGTCATTGGTATGTATAAATAAACAGTTTTATTTAATTACTGTTTATATATTTTGTAGTATATACATGATAATCAATACTTTAGAAATGGTCTGCCATTTTAACTCCGTTGTATATTATATTGATTGTTTTATAAATTAAAATTTCGTTCTAAAGTATTTGTTTTCCAAATTGATCGTGCTGAATTGATAATGATTGGCTTGCGCAGATATAATTACCGAGTTTAATATGTTGAGGCACGTTTGCTGCTGTTTTTTCTGGATGGGATAGGTCTAATGTATTTACCTTTCATTAGATATTTTCCCGTTTTGTACAGAATAATTTAGTTTTTTCAATGAATTTATCCCTTTATAATTTTAACCTTTTTCTTTGAAGATGATGATATTATAAACATATATGTTTAAATTGATCAATAATTGTCTTAAATAATATAAGAATTATATTTGAAAGTTATATTTAATTGTACACATGTTATTATTAAATAAACATAGCTAGTCTACTTTTATATATTGTGTGCTTAAGCATTATGGTTTTTTACAATTTAAAATACATGGATTTGTACTAATACATAATTAATGTAACCTTCAGGTAACCTTCGCAGTCATCGACGGACTAACTCATTTTCAACATTTGCAATATTGACATCAACTCAATATGCAGCACCATATTCAGTGCATTACTCAATATACATAATAGCTAAGAATACGTATTACAATTTTATCAGACAATATTAGTGCTATACAGCAATGCGTCAGCTAAGGATAAATACAATTTAATTTTTTATATAAATTAAAGCCAACCTTTTTCATGGTCCATATTATTGTGTGAACAATTCGGCTGTAGCTTTTTATTCCTAAACGTAATTTTTCTAATGCACCGGTTTCATAAAAATTAAGTAATTTTGTCCACATAACTTAAATAATTGGAATTAAACTATGCAAGAAATTTTGTTTTTATTAATTTCCTTGACTATATTGTAAAGACACAACATAATATGCGTTATACTTCCTGTCAGTTCCAAAAAAGATGTTACTTGTCTAACTTTGAAATGAATTGAACTAAATTATTTTTATAATCTCTCTCTAGTAGTGCTCTAACATCAGATTAGAATAAATTTTCCAACTGAGTAACCTGTCATTTTATTTCAATACTAAGTCACACTGAACTGTGTTCAGGCAACAAGGTGTATCATAGTATATCAATGTCATAATTGTGTGTTTAGTTTAGATGTTACGATGTATACTATTACGAACTTGATTTTAAATTTTTACTTATGCACGAAAAGACATTTTGAAAAGCACATACAACTTAATTTGAAACGGATAGTGTAAAACGTCCCTTCTGAACAGAACAAATTACCCGATACTACATATTCTAAAATCAACTAAATAAAAAGGCTTTTGATTAATTTGAAAGTTGAGCGTTGTGTAATTTTTTTCTACTAAAAAATAATTATACACATAGTGAAAAATACAAGTGTAACTTTCGCAACCCGACTCTGCAATCACATACATTGAAACTTTCAAACATACTATAAAGTACGTATATGGGTTTTTTGTTTTGCATATCTGTTCTAAAAAAGTGTCCTTAAGGTTTTGTATGGTATTCTAATTTTGCCGCTGCTAAACTTCTAACAATATTGTCACTTATAAACGAAGTGTCTTTTTATAAACGATTGGACCGGAAATAACCGACTTGGTATTGGGAATTATAGAAAAACTCGAGTTGTTTACTCGAAATGTTTACTGCATTATTCCTGTCTACTTACTTATGATAAATTACTATCGATCATTTACTGTCGTTTATTATTATGTGTACCATCATTATCTATCACATTTGTTATGTAAAATACATTGAAAAATAAAATTTAGATTTACTTAATCAGTAAAATTAAATATGTTTAAATATTATTTGCGATATAAAAAATGTCAATAATAGATATTATTTGCCTTTGTAAAAAAAGCAAATACTTTAATTACTTCTTCATTGATAATATCGTGTTAATAATAACAGTCAATAAGCTCTTATGTGAATTATTATATTTATAAAGTATTATATTAGGAAATCGAGGCACAAAAATATAACAGTCAGGGGTGTATTTAATTTTATTTTTCTGGTATCCCGCCAGGGATACCAATAAAAATAACTGGTATCCCGGGAAATAATTTACCGGGATACCGATAAATACAGCCCTGTAACAGGTGAATTAAAATCATAAAAAATATTGCACATATATAAATTCATAAATTAGTTCATCAAATGTATTTTAATATTACATTATTGTAATATAAATTATAGGTTACGTAGTTTTTATTATAAAATTGTAAATATTAATAATACTAAATAGTTTGGTTTAGATTGGTGAAATAATTTCACCCTACAACGGTACTAACTTAATTTCAACATCTTTTCAAAATTGAAAGTGGTTTAAAATAATGTTAAACAAAATTTCAACAACGAAGAGGTGTAACAGCAATAATTTTTGCCTTACAATTAAATATATATAACACGCAATATTTTTACAAGTTGTTAACTAACATTATAATCTGGGTACACATATGTATAAAAAGGATTTTTAAAGCCAGGTTTTACAGTTATGAATATAATAAAGGGGAGTTTTGGGGAATGGAAAATAAAAGTTTGGAGGTAATACAGAAAAGGAGATTGACGATGTTTGCTGGAGCGTAAACATATCGATTATTATGTTCGATCTACATTTATGTTTTTCGAGTTTAAGAACATTTCTCATTAATATTTTATTTATGTATGAGTGATTATCATATTTTTTGTGGATAGTGTATTCGATTATTTTTCATTTTCTATTTTTATATACTTGTTTATCTAATCTAGTTTTATACTTCGTAGAGTGCTGCAGATATTATAATACATGCCGATATAAATATTCTTATTATTAGCTTACCTAATTTGAAAGTGACCACTCCATGTTATAACATGTATAGGTTTCTGGTGACGAACGGTCATGTCCCCTCAATGGAGCCCATCTGCCGAGACCTCACCTCCCTGGGTCAGGCCTTCTCCCAGCTGATGGACGCCATCTTCTCTGAACTGATCGGGGACTTGGTCGACACCATCCGGAGTCGGAGTCTGCTCCGCTCGTCACCGCAACTGTGGCTGGCTCTGCAGGACCTGGTGCACATCTGCGTCCGGAACGAGCACTATGCCCGGCTCATGACGCAGGTGAGTTTTGAGAGTTGAATATTAATGTAACATCGTGACGTTAGTTGTAAGGCAGTCTACTATATTCAGTGGGTTTCAGGAAGAAGAAACCAAAACTGAAAGTAGATACTAAACGCTGTTTAGAATCTAAACATTATTGAGCAATTATCGGTCAGTTCGTTTCGTTTTTCATTATTAACCAATCACTGTTCAGTATTTACTTTCAGTTTCGGTGTATTTGATATGGGAATTCTTAGTATAAATTATTGTCTTACTATTACCAGTAGTGAATTAATATGTAACGGACGGGTTATGCTCAGTTGTGAGTGGGACAATAGCATAGGGACCCAATGGGGTAAGATAACTTTACAAAACAATTAGAAGCACACTGTTTTACAAAATATATCCAAAACTTAAAACCGATTCTTTATAGTATGTTTGAAATTTCTAATTTATCTGGCTAAAATAACATTTATATTAAATAATTAAAATTATTATTAGGAATTAAAAATAAATTGTGATAGTTTAGTATTTATGTATGAATTCTAGTTTATTCTATTTTGCAAAAAAATTTAACCCTATAAATGTTACGGAAAGTAAGTAGTGTACACATTGCATAAACGTGACTTTTTTTTATAGTAACTGTTTATTTTTATATATTTTTAAATTATCAATATTTAGTTGTGGTAAATTAATCAATAGTTACTTGTACAATATAAATTATGACATCATTGCAAGATTTTGTTACTTTTACAACGCAACTGCTTTACTTAATTTTCCAAAGTTTTAATAATTGAAGAATGAAGTATTGATAATTATCATTTCTACACCAGTTGCTGAACAGCAATGTCATTGAGAAACTATTTCAGCTCGGTACCATTTCTGAGCTGTACTCATCATGCACACCAAACTCCTGTAGGGCCCAGGGAACAGTGTGATCACATGATTTACTATCAGAGAATCGACTGTTTGATATTTCTTAACCATAGTAACACTTGGTGCTTTTGGAAACCCATGTGACTGGGGTAAAATTGACTCGCCAACAATTGACCATCCTGGGACTTTTAAGGTTAATTCAATTGTCTAAATATTTTGTTATAGTTTGCATCTCCTGATTCTTATGTAGCTATCTAAAATTGATTGTTGTATATTATTGGTTGGTTATAACGATGTCGATGTTTTTAAATTTTTATGATTTTAAATTTTACAATTAGTTATTAAAACTTTGTTATTTTTAGTATCAACTTAGTAATTTAATAGTATTCATTTATTAATATTATTTGTTATTAGCTTAAACAGTTGATATTTTCTTAACATATATGTATATATATGTGGGTGTATTTTGTTATAATATATATTATTACATGTGACATATTTCAGAAATCTTTTAATGTAATCATTTTCATAGTATTTCATACCACATCTCTTCCCTGCAATTTTCACAATTATTTAAAAAATAAAAATAAAACACTTTTACGTTTTATTAAATTTATATATAGTGAAAATTGTGTCTGTAAAACTTGCACACATCCCATTTTAGTTAAATTATTTAAGTGCACTCATAACCAAATGATTCGTTTCTGTAACCAACTCGATAGAACTGAGCGACAAAGCTTCGCGCCATTGAATCGATAAATTAGTTCATCGCTTGTTTAGTCACACAACCGAATCACTGAGACTCGTGCTGCTGGGAGACCGACTGATCGTAAACGTTGAGCTCACAAGTTTGTTCTTGTTGATGTCAATCGGATCAGATTAAATTACAATTCAATTGTTGGACGTGAATAGATTTAATTTGATCAATATTGCATCTTATCGCGTGATTGAAACCTGGCCGGGTCTAACTTGTACCATCCAGACTATAAAATTGTATTCGTGCGTGTTTTATGCTACAGCTAGAAATCATCATGGAATAAAATATCTCGCCCAAATTCAAAGAAAGAAACTTGTTTTGGTTTTGATATCATATTGTAGGATGAATGATAAACACATCTGTCCCTCTAGGTGTTTCTGTTGCAGGATTTGTAACTTATTAATGTTGACATCAACTATTGTGGAGGAGGATTTGGTAAAATTGTCATCAATATATTTATCTAATTATAATCCCTGTGGTTTGAAATGTGTACATATTTGTGTATACATTATGCAAATTTATATTTGAACAGTACTTTATTATATTTAAAAAAAGGTTTGTTTGAGGTACAAACATGTCCTATATCAAAAATATAGAAAAAGTTGACAATAGCTGCAAATGTATTGAATGTGTTGAGCGTTTCGTATTATGCTTTAACAAAACACAAACTTCCGATAAAATGTAATACTTAATCTTAACACGTTAAATGAATAAAATTCTGCTTTTGTCTTTATTTTTAATTATCATTATTGAATGTATTAAATGTTTCTGATATATTTCTAATGTTTTGATGTTTATTATAATAGTTGTTTTTACAAGAAGCTCATTTAACAGAACGATATTATTTAGTAATCTCATGATCAAAGCAAAGTTGTCATAAATGAATGTCTGCCAATATTGTCGATTGATTCAGATAAAATAATACTCTTCTGTATAGTTTCGAAAAATTAGAAAAATCAGCCTAGCTGTGTACATGCTAATAATTTACTTATAATTATGTTATAATAAGATAAATATTGGTGAAATAATTCCTTTTTATTTACATTAAACATTGTGCTAATATTGTAAGCGTTGTTTCCGACCGACCATTATTATTAATTTTTTACTTTTTAATTATCTTGTGTTATTAAAATATTTTGTATTTATTGGTTTGTGTTATAAATTACGTCATCAAACATATAAATTAATCAATCGTATTTTATTCAGCAGAAATAGTTGTATAGGAAATGAACTACGTATTCTGAATATTATTAAGGCTATCATTTTGTGAATATTTCTTTGAAATCCATTTGTCGCTCTATACATGATAACATTTATTTTATACTATGTTAAAAATATTAATAAAAAAGTGATTACAATAATTTAATTAAATATTAATAATAATTACAAATAAACTTCAATTATTGAAAGCACGTTGGGACAATTACCGTGCGGTATCGAGCTTGTTATACAATAGTGATTAAATCTATGAATTGATTCGAAGATAGCATTTGAATGACTAAACATAACCAAAAAAGTATATCGATTTTTATCTAATGTATCCATAATAGATAGCGTGATTTCACTTTTTTTAATAAAAAGCACTATAAAACAAAGTTTTAACCATGGAGTTATATAGATTAGTAATAATACAGATTAGATACATTAGAGATAGTGTTGTAAATTTTCATAAATAGAAAATTGTTTTATTTAATAAATTTAAATAATAATAGTTAACAAATATATTTTTATTAAATTGATTTAAAGAATTAATATATATATATACATACAATTTTAACATGCGTAAGTTGTCTATAAAATATAATTTAATACCTTTATATCTAAAACTGTTTTACTACATGAACTATTTTACTGCTATCAGTTTTTAAATCATTATTTTGCAAAAGTTTTTTCGGGTAACACGTTAGTAGTATTGAACTGCATACAGATCAATAAAAGAGTGAAATCTCTATGTAATAATTACTCTATAGTTTTTACTGCATTGTGCATGTTATTTATTAGAAGACTAAAATGTGATAAACATCTAAAAATAGCATTTTCAGATGTTGTTATGCTATTTTTGCTTTTTCACGTTCAATGTGCTAACGTGTTAAAATATATAATTATTTAGTTTCTATATATCACGTTTTAATTAATATTGTCGTAAATTAGCATGTGATAAAATAAAGTAAGAGTGTTTTTTTACTCGTTTCCCCTCCTCTTCTTTCTCCACTCTTTCCACTTGCTTGGAACATTGTATCTATTATTGGTCATATTTTGTTGTTAGTTAATATTCTGCAACTATAATTTAAAATGCGAAACAAAATAGTTTAACTAAGAATGTATTTCTTGCTAAATTATTTCGACTATATATTTTATACATTCATATTATGATGAGGTAAAACTATAACCCATATTATTTATGCAACGTTTTATAATACCCATATTTTATTCGTTATTACATTCTCGCTCCTTGATTACTTTAATAAATACTTTCTTTATATCAGTTCAGTTAAAAGTCTGCATTGTGTTATTGGTGTCCGGTAGGATGTTAATGACTGTAAAGAATCCGCGTCTACTTGATAAAATAGTATATGAAATAACGCACTATAACGTGATAACATTTTCGGCAATTTCACTTCATAATTCGATTTAACGGCCAGACCCTAAAAATAGCCCAGCTCTCCCTGATTTTTGTAGCTTACATTTAGCCACTGCTCACGTTGCAAAACAAAATTATGTTTATGATCTTGCGCGCTTCAAAGAGTGTACAGGAGAATGCCGACGTACGCTGCTGAACTCCGAAATATAAAGAGAGGAGGGAAGGAGAGATGAAAAGAAAAGAAGTGTACGTACAGATGGAGATAAAATCGTTATGGAAAATATAGCTTAATTATTTATTGAATGCTAGACTGCATGCTTGGTTTATTGCGCATCGTTAAATAGCGGGAAACGGTTATCAATGTATTTATAAAATAAATTATCCGGTTTTAGATTTCCCTTCTGTGATACACTTTGGGATCAATAAACGTATGTGATTGATTTATAATTGAATCGCTCCTCGTTAATTCTAGTCAATAGTTTCTTATATTTGATGTCGTGTTTTTCTTCCTCTTTCAATTCAGGAGATTAGAATTGGCATCTAAATGAATTGTTAAATGTATATTTCCGTAAATTGAATATTTGCGCTTATAGATAGTTTTATTGATTAAATTAAAACCATCATTAATTGTTTCATTTCGATTGTTTAGTTGCCATCCCTTTACATGATATCAAGAAGTTCTTATAACTAACATAATTATAGTTATAATAACATGGCTATAGTTTTGATATTCAAATGATTTAACACAGGTTTTTCTTTTTGTAGAACTGTGGAAATCAAATGCGCCTCCTTCAAAAGCGGATTATTACATTCGACTTAAATGTGAAGATTTCAAAATGTTAATGGAAATGAGAAAATCGTAATTAATAGCCACAGGAAATGAGGCATGAATTTAGACATTGGCATTTGTTCTATGTGCTTGTTGCATTGCGCAGAATACTAAAAGTGCAGATGCATAGACCTTAAATTCAAACAATTTCTACAGCTTATATTCTATGAACTACTTTTTTCTTGTTATCTACCTTTTCTCCACGGAGGCATTTTCTCTTTAGTTTGGGGATTTTACTTATTTTACGTGTGGATAACTTAAACTTGAAGCTTTTCATAAACGCATTTTAGTTATGGTTTACTTTCTGCAAGGTTCTCTAGAATTGTTTTTATTGTGCCTTAATTGTTTTATTTGTTACTTTTTTTGATTAGGCATATTTTTTATAAATTATAATTATCCTGTATTGTTTCTTCCAAGTTTTCGTTATACAATATGAACCCATCCTGTTTCTTATTGGCTCATATTTTTAAAAACAAAATCGTTTACGTCTTCACTATTTGTTGTCAATTTCAAACTTGTTACGTTTGTTAGGTAGAAGGCGTCGCTGCAGTGACTCAGCTCTGCAATGATGACGCATTCAAACGTCATTGGCCAATGGGTCTTCGGCTGATATCGGCGGCCTGCTGTATTCCCGAGGCCGTTGAGCAGTTAGATCAAGTTAGTATAGTGCCCACTGACCACGATACCGTGCTTAGTATTGTGTAAATTATACTTTTTAAACTCAGAGAATGCGCTAAGTAATTATTTGTGGTAATGTAGTATAATTTATATCACAGACAGCATAATTGACATTATGTTGAAAAGTGTATTGTATACTTTATTATTTATTATATTTTATGTATTCGTTACTAAGTAGGTAGCCTATATTTATCAATTTTCTACTATGGGGCATACATATATATATATAGTTGTGGTTATGAATTCACATTAATTTAAAAACATTAATTCATGAAATTTATGAAATAATTTAATTCACATTAATTTATGAAAACATTAATTTACTCGAATTGAATTATATATTTAGATTTTATATGGACAACTATTACATTGTATATATTTTTAATTTACACATTCTATTCATGTGCTGGTTGTTGATTTATTATTATGCTTTCTATTGTATTAAACAAGCATGTTGAGGCTATAATTGTACAAAAATTTGCGCCTAAAGATTTAAATATTACATTAATTCGCGCGAACTCTCAGATTGACTGACACTCAACCACTGAAGATTGATACATATGCCCCAGGACTACACACTTTCCTTCTTTACATTTCTTCACATTGTTTTATTATCCTAGGGTACTGTTGAATATAACAACAATGTTGACTATTTTTGTGGCTAATGGATTAGTTCGAACGAAAATGCTTCCAGGAAATAATAATATTTAATGATTTTTCACATCTCAAGCTCTGGTAAATGTTTGATAACTTGTATCTCAATCATGGCTATATTAACTTAGCCATGATCTCCATTTAACTTTAAAATTGTAATAAAATATCAATATAATATATATATATATATTGTAACGTAGATCATTTCATGATAGTTTTAGGGCATATCTACATTTTATACAATATGTATTGAAATGGTTGAATAATTGTGAACAACCTATTTATGTAGCATATCTATCAGATAGAAAACAAACAGATATTGTATCATTTTATTTTATATTATAATATCCTAGATTTTTTAAACATAGGTACAGGAATTACGTAAATTATCAATTCAATATATCAAAAATTAGCAAGCAATTTGGCATTAATCTTAATTTGTTAGGCATTACTTTAAACCTCTTGTATTAAGAATCAGGTTTCTTGAATTTTCAGCTGTATTTTGATTAAGCTGTCAATTTAGATTTTGTTACTTTTATTCTGCTCCTTGTCTTCTTTTGTTTACTTATTTTAATCTCTTCTGCAACAGTGTATTACCTCATTATGTTGCAGCCTTTTCCATTAAACAACATATATATATATATATATATATATATATACAGACTGTGTTTTTTCTCCTTGGTTTCATTAGATTTCCTCGTCAAAAATTGAAATTATTTTGATATAAAACAACTAATTCATAAACAATAATTATTCCCGTTCTTAGTGGCGTGTACGTGCCTTCCTCGTGCATGTGACGTACAGAGTTATTAGACGAATTTCCATTTTCCATTAAAACAAAGCCTCGCATGATCAGGTTTAAGGGGACTTATTTTACTTTTTCGTTTCCTTCGTTCTCTGCCTGAGTGGTGTTCGTGGAGGTCAGTCGTTGCAGTAAACTTGTTCTGTTCTCTTCTGTGTTCTGTACCCTCGATATGCAGGACGTCCCTCCTCCCTGCACCACTAATCAGAATATAATTAGCAAATTATTCTGTTTCCCATTTAAAAGAAGAAGAAGAAGAAGAAAGCAAGTCCCTCTAACAGTAACATCAGCCTATCGTCTTTTCCCGTGTTCAGTTTGCGGGGGAATCTTTTAGTTTATTGCCTTATATAACTAACTAAGCTAATATAAGACTGAGACCTTCTGATGCGCATCAATATAACTTGAGATCAATGCCATACTCTTTAGTTCACCTGCTAGGCCTGTCATTTAGTCTCACGCTGGCATTTATTTAGTCAAAATTTATTTCCTGTATATTATGTTGTTATTCAATGAAGGATAAGTTTGTTTTTTTCTGGGGAAGGGGGAGTAGACATTAGTGGTTTAACGAATAATGATTTCTTTCATTTTTGATAATCTAATTCTAAAGAAATGTCAAGTTCGTGGTGTTGCGAGACATTTAGTAAAATTTTTAAATCTATTTTTAACATATTATTTACCACGATTTTGAAGTTAAGGTTGAAATACATTTGGTTAAAAAAACGTGTTACTATATTTTGCTTAAAATCATAATTTATCACAGAAGAATAAAAGTTCATCAATAGCTGCATAATTCTTGTGAAAATGCAGCCTTTCGTTTCAGACGTCTTTGCCATAATCATAAGTTAATAAGACATAATTATTCAATTCATGGAACCTGTTAAAACCTTTGTTAAAAATATAATTTTGCATATACTTTGTATTCATTTACTTTAAACGCTTTTGATGCAAGGATTTTTATTTTTAAGTTTATCATTGTATTCTAAAGTATAATTTGTAAAAATTATAATTATTCTTATGGAAAATTTTATATTGTATATTTTTTATTTACCGTAATTAAAAATAAATTAATGTTCGAATTTTGTGAGCTAATACCTTTTTTTACGATTTTTTATTCTGAAAATGTCATGTAGAAAAATAGTAACACTTTGATAAGTGATAGAAATGACAGAAATTCCAGGGTGCGTGGAAATATTTTCCGTATATTCGGTTCTATTATAAAAACTTGTTTAATTACTATTGCTTCCCTATATTTGAGCAAAATGTTGTCTTCTGAGAAATTCTAATCAACAGATTGTCTCAGGAGAATATAACCCAAAATGAAAGGATTAATTGCAAGCACTGTAAAAGTAATGAATATTGTCTATAGTATTCTGAAAAAGACCCTTTCTGGGCGAAGAGAACTATGTTTATGCATCTATTTAATTATTACTAATGATTATAATAATGTACAAAGGTTCCGTGATATCTCTATAACAGATGCCGCCATCTTCACGAAAAGTGTGAACAAAAACTGTGCAAATGTAACACTTTGCATATATATATATATATATATATATATATGTAGGTTATGGGGTGTGCTGCAAACAAATCCCTTCTGCTCTCCATATAATTAATCGGAAGACATCAGGAAGAAGTACGCAGAGGGCTCTGAAGTCAATTCTGACGCGGCTGTTTTGCTGAAACGATGCTTAAAAACAGGAAAAAAGCAATTTGATCGGCAGGTTTAGTCTTTTCAACAAAATAATCAAATCCCGTCGTGGGAATTATTTTGACAGCCATTGCTGTCTCTAAAATGAGAAAATTGCTTAATATGTATAAATATGTGACATAATAACAAGAATAACTTTATCAAATAACACTGATTGTATCATTTATATTAATAACTTAGTTTTGATTATGGTCTAATTTTTTTAATTTGTCATGTTCTTTTGAGCAGAAGGATTAATGAAAAAATTAAGAAAAATTGATATTCAGATCAGTAATAAAATAATGAATTGCAATATTATTTGTAAAATTTTATTATAAAGATATTCAATAAAATATCCTAAAAAGCAGGAGAGCTTCATCAATCTAAGAATTTAAAGAGTATATCATTTACCTAAGACGATGCTGCCATCTTTTTTCTTTGTATAAAAAACATTTTGTCAGTTCAGGTGGTTTAAATTTTTTTTAAATCTCTTGAATTTCTCCCAAACGAAATGGACTACATTGTGAATAAAGAGGAAGATAACATTCACGACAATGAAACGATTAAAAACATTATATCACGCTTAGACAAACAATTGTATCAAAATGTGGGGCTAAGAAAAGTTTAAAACACATTATCTAATTTGATTATAATAATTAGCCTTAAAAGCACAGAAAGGGTTAAACTTCTGCTTGATCGTTTACTATACTCAACATTAACTAAGGCTATCGTTCTGAAATGCTACGTGGGTCCTACCTGCCTAATTGTTAATACATAATCGATCCTAAATTGTTTAATAGAATACCTATACTGTAGAACTTCGTGACGTAATGCACTATTTAAAATAATATAAAAACATCCTTTTTTAGACATTTTAAAGTTTTGTCTGTATATTAAAAGATATTGAAGCATTACACTCAATGTTTTCACTATCTCGTGCACTATCTCATGCACCATCTCATGCACCATAATAAGCACCGTTTTATCGCTATCTCATGCACCATAATAAGAACCGTTTTGTCGCTATCTCATGCACCATAATAAGAACCGTTTTGTCGCTATCTCATGCACCATCTCATTCACTATAATAAGAACCGTTTTGTCGCTATCTCATGCACTATAATAAGAACCGTTTTGTCGCTATCTCATGCACCATCTCATGCACTATAATAAGAACCGTTTTGTCGCTATCTCATGCACCATAATAAGCACCGTTTTATCGCTATCCCGTGCACTATCTTATGCACTATCTCGTGTACTATAATTAGCACAATTAGCACCTCCTCTTTGGATAAATATGCTTTTAAAGGCGCCTGCTGATGCCAGTATTGTCAAACTAAGAAAGATAATTGATTCTAAAACATTAATTTCACTGTGATCATCCACTGAATGGAGTTCATTGACGTTTTCAACAAAATAATTGGCTGATATTATTCTATTTTAGGACATTGTTTATGTCGTGATCAATGTGAAACCATATTATTTATTCATTTTTCCTATATTAAAGATGCTGTTAATAATTTCTGAAACACATATAGCATTCATATTTGTATGATAACTTGATAACAAATTGCTTTGTATAAACTAGCTCATAGCTGAAATAAAAGCTAAACACTATATTTTCTTCCAATGTAGGTAACTGAGGACGAAATACTTTTAAATCTATAAGGGTGGTAAATAATGCATCATGTATTTAATGCCCTCCATGGCCCTTATTAATGTCTCTATTGACTGAGTATAGATTAGAACGGTTTTTATCGCTTTAGTCCAGGTGTTCTTGGTAATTACTTTTTTTGCTAATACAGTCGTTTTTATTAGGATTATATTGTTTTTGATTAAGTTGTTGATAATAAGTATATTTCTTATTGTTTCGTCACATTTTAAATTGATAAAACATTTTAAATTTGTTTCTTATTATCCATTCTGTAGTATTATAAAAGTATATTTAAAGCATATTTTTTTTCAAACCATGTGAATTTTCAATTTTTAGTAACTAATTATATAGAAATTAATGTAGCAAAATTAGACATTCGTTTTGGCATACATGGTGTTGAATGACTAATTACAGGAAGAATATGATCAAATAATATTGTCTTACAGGAAGTATATGATCAAACGTAATGATCTACGTAAAAACTTTGTTATATTCAGAAATATTTAATAAATGATCAACAAAGACGGATGCTCAGACACATGTTAAAAACTGTATATCAGAAAACCTAACAAATTTTAATTTCTATAAAAGCTAGAGAATTTTTACGTGAACATATTTTAAAGGTAATCTAGAAATGCATGCCATACTGATTTTTAAAGTGATTATTTGTCATGATAAGCTAAAGAAAAAGAATACATTAAATTATATTCCTGATTTACAGTATTATTGAACATTATCTATACTATACTTCTAGAAACAGGAACATTTTATTGAAAAAATCCATAAAAGTCATTGTTTACCATCCATAGAGTTTAAAATTAAAATAAAATACTATTTACGTGAAATTGCTAATGTACCTTACACAAATAATACAATAACAAATAATAATATCAAAATGTGAAATACATATGAAATAAATTTTCGAAAACATAAATCAAAAAGGCAACAAAAGAATTGTGAAATTATCGGTTGCTTTAGACCTACCTATATAATACGTACAAGAAGACAGCTTCTTAACCTCAATATTATACCAAAGCCAAGGTTCACCGGATTTCCGAAGACTGCGTTTTTTTAATTTCCCATTTCAGAGCTTGACTTTGCTCTGCTTTATGTGGTAAGGCAGAGGATTTCTGGTTTCCCTTCGATTTTCGGTAGATTGAAAGAAAGAGAGGAAGCTTAAAAGACAAGCTTTCTCTGAAATGTCCCCGACTCTTGCCGCATTTTGTACTCTCAACAAACTTTTTGAATGGTTGTAAGAAATTGAGATAAAACGTTTTTTGAATGTAATTTTTACCGGCTGATGTTTTTTCAGTAGATATTGGGGGGGGGGGTGTGGATTGGTGTGCCTTTTTCATTCAGTCAATCCGTCTGCCGATGAAAATTTGATGAAATTAAAGAGAACAGAATGACCAAAAAACTATTTTCACTTTTATCTTTTCTGCCTTTTTATCATAATGTACTTCTTACTTGTAAACTCGTATCTTCGCTTATTTTTATTTTCTATCCGTCTGTCTATACGATTTTTTTGGTTAATCCTTTTTCTTAACAGTCTTCTCTCTCTCTCTCTCTCTCTCTCTCTCTATCTCTCTCTCTCTGTCTCTCTCTCTCTCTCTCTGTCTCTCTCTCTCTCTCTCTCTCTCTCTATATCTCTCT
>JAUZND010045989.1:2032-20252 GCA_034780555.1 Coelogynopora nodosa | reverse complement strand
AGAGGTTGATAAGTCATGCCTGTAGTGGTTATATGTTAATTAAAGCCATTATCCAGGACACAAAACCAAAACGGACCAAAAGTAGAAGTTGACCCAAAGTGATACAGTAGAAACTTAATAAGGTGCGGGACTTAGGACCCTCAGCGGCGTGTTTAACCGGTTTGATAGCGCGCTATCTTTACTATAATACTTACATGTTGCCAAATTCAAGTTTATGAAGGATTGATAATTGTATTTAAAAAAAAATTATAGAACAATAAAATTAGTTAAAAACTTTAATTATTTTAATTGGTAAAACATGCCATTTGTGATCAATTGGGTTTCTGCGACATTCATTAATTAAATTACTAACTTTAAACTCTTAAACGAATATATTATTAACTTTTCCTCTGTAATGCAAATGTATAAGCCAGCACATAATCAATGGTGATGCCAACACAGGTCATGTCACAAATGACACCGTTATTGATTTTAGCGCTACTCCATCTGGCTTTTAGCTGGAAGAGCGGTCAACATTTCTCCCATCGTCGATATATTATGTTGAAAGGTATCAACACTTTCCCAATATCAAAGTATTTAAATATAATTTTATCTGCACAGATTGCATTAAAATCTTCATTATTGATATAACTGCGTCCTGACAGCACACAGTAAGTTGATTACAGGCTGACTTCATCGTTCGTATTCTTAAACATATTGGTTCCTTCGAGCTCATATACCCCCATTTAATTATCCTGTGCGTAATCTACGCAACAATTACATGATAGGAAAGGAAACGGTAGATATACATTTTTTAAAGAGCTACGTCAAGTTACATAGGCTACCCGGTTTAGCCTGAGGAGTTTCTTGACCCACTTATATACCCAGATTAGAGTAGGTATATCCAAAGACTCTATAGTATTTCCGCTGTATCAATCTAAGGTGTCCCTGAGAGCTTTAAAAACACACAATTTTGATATATACAATTTTTTTAATATAATGTATAAAAACAAATTATGATGTTTATAAGAAAATAGTATATTTTGTGAAATCCTAGAAATAATTTTATCAAAAGATGTAAACTCATTAAAATTTATTATGACTTTCTCAGATTTGCTAAAATTGGATTGAAACTGCCAAGAATATAGAACATAACCATTAATTTTATATACTTTGCCGAAACCTGCCATGGTTTAAAAATATTCATAAAATAATTTTAAATTAAAATTTTAATTAATTATTTCTATATTAAAATTTTGAATCCGTTTTAAATATTTCTTTACTTTATTGGTTATTCTATTGCATTCTTATATTTGAGATTAATAATTGTTATTATTTAAGAATAATTGCAATTTACAATAAAGCAAGTAACCTTATAGTTTGTCCACTATCAATTGTTATTTTTTAAGATGATTTTAACATTGTTATTGTAATAAAATAAACAGAAATTTAACCAAACATAAAATAAAAAAGGACTTCCTTTAAAATAAAGTTTTATTGTATTTATTCAAAAATTATTGTTTTACTTTTTTATTTTGCTTTAATCTCTACCGTTACTAGCGGTAACGGTATAGTTTATACACAGGCTTTAAATTGAGTTTCGTTTCTGCATTTATATTTATCTGTAACCTTTTATAACTATAATAGGATGCTTTCTTTAAATATGAAAGAGGAAGAGGAGCATGTAGGGCCTTCTGTTGATTCAGAGGACATTGCAGAGCGTATAGAGGCGCGAAGAATAAGAATTAAGAAGAGAGTAGAGGCTCAAAAAAGGTACAATTTACTTTTATTTTATTTAATTTCTTTTATGCTAGTAGTGTAGTACTATTTAAAGTGAATTTTAATATAATAGCAAAGGATAGATGAAAAGCCTAATTTACACAAGATTGAATTATTATTTTGCTTGTCTGGGATTTGGGACTGTGGAAATAATTTTGTGAATTAATTTTGATATTTTTTATTATCAATTTTTCTAATATAAAATAATTTTTTATGTAATACTCATGGTCGTGGTAAATAGTATGTTATCACTTTTATACAATTATTAACATATTATTAACTATTAGGATTATTATATATATATTATTTATTCAAAAATTAGGTACCAATAAGGTATATACTTAATAAGCTAAATATTATAAAACTATTAATATATTCAATAGTGCTCATAGGTATGGGCATGTGCCCACTCCTAAATATTTTATTCATCTTGCACCCCCTCCTTAAAATTTATATATCACTAAATATATAATGAATACAAGTATATGTTCTCGTAATATCACACAATTGTCCCCCATTTTTTACAGTATGCCCATGCCAGTCTAATTTCCTGTGGGCATGCTTAATATTTATAATATATATTAATATATAATTATAATATCAAATTATTTATAAATTAAATAATTTGCCAATTATAATAAATTATATTTTATAAGTCTTATATTACAATTTTATCAAAATAATTTATTTATTTAATAAACATTTTAAAATACTCTAATTATATAACTTATTTTATTTAGCTTTTAAATTTAAATGTATAACTTGTATAAAATGTATAACAAATATCACACAAGTGAAAATATTTAATAGACTGATTTCTATAAGCATATTGGAGCTTATTATCACTATAACAATATATTTATATATATATATTATAATTTTTACATCATATTACTATTAATTATAATAATATTTTCTATATAATATTATTTATTCTACAATATTTATTTGTTTTATATTTTCTAATAAGTTAGTATAATATACCTTATTAAATATATCATGTTATTAGTAAAATTATAAAATCTTTATTACTGGTAATATTTTTATCATGAGAGAACTATATTAATACTTTAATATGAATGTGGACTTATAAATATTGTTTCATTATAAATAGGTAAAATATGGATGTAAACAATGTCAATGTATAACTCTAAATTATTTAATGAATTTTCAACATTCCATCATGGTCTTATTACAAAAGTTATACTTTTGTATTATACTATACAATTATATATTTACTTTTATAATAAACATTATAATATATTTTATATAAACATATACTCTTGTAATAAGACTACAACAGAATGTCAAAAATTCATTAAATATTATTTGGAGTTAATACATCATTTACATTATTATTTTACTTATTTTTACATATGATTATCTAGTAGTAATCATCATATGAAGCCATATAAATATCACCAGGCAAAAATTATATCCTTATTTTAGTCATCACTATTAAACTGAAGAATCTGCTTCTGTTTAACCCCTTCCTTATGGGCATATGTATCTTGATTTATCACTTTACCCAACATGTATTAAATAAATTTAAACATTTCTAATTTAAAAAAAATTTTAATCACAATTGTCTTTCTCTGCTTGGATATCTTTATCTATATAATTCCAACATATTAATTAGTTTGTATTATGCAATTCTTATTATTTTAAAGACAGTAAAAATCAGTACTCTTGAATTCTGTATTAGTGTGAATTAAAAATATTCTTTAATATTATTATGCTATTGGCTGATGTAAATATATTAAATTAAATGTTATATACAATAAATTCAGCTAATCAAAACACTTCATTTTATCACTAACACTCATAGCATACTAATATACAATACAAGTCAAAACAAGAGATAACTAAGTACAATTTTATTTTTTAAATATTTGAATATAAAACATGATAGATATACATAATAAAATAATTGTGAATTCAATGAATCTTTAAATCTTCCACTATTTAGCTGAAAACCACTATTTTGGATGTGATTTTGATCATTCATTCAAGATTCGAATAAAATATATAGGAATAGGTTTTTTATATATCATTTATTTATGATCTATTTTTAGTTTTATGTAACAACAATTTTAACTACCACATCATTATTTTGACATATTTATTCTATGACTAAATGTATCTTTATGTAATTAATATTGTATCAATAATTATTAACTATTATTATGAAATCTTCTATTTGATTGCAGATTTTTATGGCTTAAAATGTTAACTGAATTAAATAAATTTCAAATTGATAAAGAATAATTATCAAAAAACATAGATTAAAAGATAGACCTCATATGATACCACCTGCATTTATATGCATTCTAGTTGGTAAAAAACTAAAATTTTCGATGCTATGCAGTTGTTTTTTAAAATTTCCACTAAAATAATGACATTCTCAGGTTTATGTCATGATAACATGTTACATTTTATCAGCAGGTTGGCTAAAACTAATTTACATAGATTTCAATAGTGTTTATTTTTAGATTTACATCTATCACATAATAAAGCCATGATTTAACAGATGAGTCACCCTCTAGATGGAGCAACATTTGTGTTAAGACCAAACTGTTGAATCACCCATAATGAAAGAGTTAGTCTTAATATCAAACCTAAATTAATTTCTTATTACAATAACATTATTATTCATCACTATAATTTTTAATAGCCCAATTTTCATTTTTCTTGATTGCATTTTTACTTAGCTTTATTTACTCTGTTCTTATGCGTTAACATGGATGCTTCTCTTCACATTTTATTAATATTCTAACACTTTATATCCTCTGTGTACTACATTTATTTAATGACATCATGTAACTGCTTTAATTTAAGGAAGATACATATGCAAAAATTAAAAATATTGAAACTTTATAATATACATCCACCATAACTTTGCAATTGGTATTAATCCCACAATAGGTTTAAATTTTTATTTAGCTCTGAGTAAAGTATATACTACTAAAATCATTGCAATTATGGAAATAGGCATTTCTAGTCTTAACAATGTAGAAAACACATTGATCCATATTGCACACTGATGTGATTAGAGTTCTCCACTGACCTACTTAAATCAAACTGAAATTATTCAATGAAATAAAAGGTAGCTAGCACAAAATGATCACAATTAATTATTCTACTTTCTTTCAGTTAACATATAATGGTTTACAAATTTAATTTTGATTAATTTACAGTCATATATATCAGAGAATGGGTCAGTTCTTTTACCCAATAAATATAAATGTTTATACTAAGTTTGCCAAAACCCATTAAGTCAATAAAAATTAATGTAATTATGCTATGTTTCTGATACTATACAAATTTAGAAAACTGGATATTATATCATACTACACAATGAGATCCTTCATCTTACATTTTTCGTCCTTTTGCTATCCAGCCAAATAGCAGTCATTTTATCCTCATTAGTATGAAATTGACCATTATCCATTAAAAATTCCGAAAATATTAGTATATTTTCTCACATTGTTTTCAGGAAGTGGGAAGTAATGTTATTTTTTGATGTGGTATCTTAATTCAATAATGTCCCAATTTATTAACAGTAGAACTTTCATACATAAATTTCCTGACTAAAAATGACATCCAAGTTAGAATTTGACTTTCTGAAGACAACATTTTTTGTTTTTTGTTTTGCCTTACCTCTACCCAATTCATATTGAAATTAGTTTTTTTAACAAAAGGTGTCAATATCTGCAATGAGATTACTAGGTTTTGTGAAGGTATCTGAAATTTGTAATTTAAATATAAATTCACTGACACATAACACAATATATATCCAAAGTTGCCTTACCTCTACCCAATTCATGTTCTAATCAGATTTTTATCAAAACGTGTAAGGATCTTCAATGGGATTACCAGTTTTAGTGATGGTATCTGAAATAATATTGAAAATTGCATTCTAGCTGGTGGCATTTATAGTGTATCTCATTAGACAACTCATCATATAATCACACCTGGGTTGTTCTTTATGGAATTTGCTTCTCCAAATGTACTAATAAAGCATACCCTGAATAACACATTGCAAACTTTAGAATGGACACCCACAAATGTCTGCATTTTAACTTGCACCACTTATTTCTACACAAAGTAATGGTAATTCCTTTCTTAAGGATCACACTAGGGATATTAAAAAATAATTCCTTGAGAAAACAACTAATCTTTGATTGTTACCTGAGTGCTTTGTGTTAATGAATGCAATAATGATAGGTACCCCAAAATATTGAAACATGCTACATCCTAGTTATACCCATTCTGTTGATACTGCAAGAGGGTTTTCGCTATTTCCTAAAATGAATTACATTTAATAATAAAATAATGTTTTTAGAAAACATTAAGAGAGTTCCAGTGTGGAATAAATTAAAAGTGTTGTTTTGAAACCACCCCCTAAAATGAAGTTATATTTATTTTTTTAATTTTTAATTATACTATTGAAAAAATTGTTTTCCAGATAGTGTTCCGCATTTTTTTTCGGGCACATGTAACCAATAGTAGGATACTTGGCGCCTGATTGACTAGAAAAATATATTATAAAAATAAAATACAAATTTATAAATATAGCTTGCTTTTTCTACATATTTTATTATTTCAGTTGGTTGACTAGGGAAAAAGTTCTTTTTATTTGGCCTTTAATACTAAGTGGAATATTGCCTTAGACAACACTTGGTTTACTGAGTCAGCACTCTGGTAGGTGGTCCAGTGGAACTGTTCTTTTTAGAATGAACTCTGCTTCATTTTATGTGATCACAGTTTATAGTCAATCAATATATAGATATACTAAACAAACTGCTGGACAAGTGTATTAGAGTCTCCACGCGTCAGAACTCGGAATTGACTCCTCTTTTCTCGTTTCTCAGACTGGAGGCGGGGGACGTCTCGGTTATCGAGGAGCCAGAGCTGAGCAAGAGCAGGAAACAGGTGGAGGTGAGCCGACAGCGCATCACCAAGTTGACCCGCGATGGCAACGAGCTCCTCTCCAACATCAAGGTAGCCGGGGATGCCAGGGACAATGCGCGGCGCACCGACGAGGACCAGGTGCGACGGACGAGGACCGAGCGGATGGAGACTGAGTCGCGGACTGGACTTGAGCGCTTTGATGAGGTATGCTGCTCTCTCTCTCTCTCTTCTCTCTCTCTCTCTCTATTTATTTCTCTTCTCAGATTGTTTGTATTGTTCAGATTAAATTTTTTTACCAACATTTTTTTATTTATTTTTTACAAATTTTAGCATTTTATACAAATATGGATTTTTTGGTAAGATCTGTATAACATTTACATATTTTGGTTACATCTGAGTAAATAAGAACATCTAGGAATTTTTACAAAGTTTTACTACGTGAATTTCATAAAGATCTTGCTCACTTTTTCTATCTTACAAGGGTTTTACTAAAAAAAAAGATTAATCTGGATTTCTCCAAGAAATTTTAAACTTTGTAAGATCTTAGTAAAACATCTTAAGTTTCAATTGAGCGATTTGTATGCCGAATATGACCCGGTAATTCGTCTAGACAATAAATACAATATTGGTTTAGCAAAGTGAAAGTGTATTATATTGTTAAAGATTTATGTAAATTACCTCCACCGGAGACCCTTGGCGATATCAAGACAGTAATTTTCATTTTGATTTAGTGAATGTTATTTTTTGATCTATTTAATTTCTTTATTATTATTTTGAACAATATTCTAATTGACAACATTTTTAGTTATGTATTATTTTTATTCTTTTCAATTGTGTTGACAAATTATCAGTATGTTTTATTCAATATGTGTACTGGTTTAACCATCACATTGTTTAATGTTTCTACTTCAGATTACAAAAAAGTGGGAAAATGCTCTTCAAAAAGAAATTCCTCAGGAATTACACGAAGTATATTCTACTTGTTGTTTGTTTTTTCAAAATTACTATTTGAATATATTAATGAATGATGCCTATTTATGTTTGTGTTATCTTGATCCCAATCAAATATTAAAATTCCGAAATTTACACTTTCAGATTCTACAACAGCAGAATGACGGCTGCTTCAATATGGTGGAGGAGAAGAACAAGTTGATCACTGATCTTGATGCTGTGAGTTGAGGGAACTATAGGGCGAAGTATCCGTCAGTACATAGTCTGCTTTATGGTTTGTGGGAATGTGTGTGTTTGTTTAGACATGGCTAAATACCATGGGATGGAATGGCTGAGTGTGGTTAGAGCGGGAATTGCCAATACGACGGTAGAAAAGGGTTTGGACTTCCCTCCTTAGTCCATGCCTGGTCAAATGTTCCTGTATTAGTCAAATATTTAATGCCCCCCCTCCCCCCGCTACAAGATCTGTTAGATTGGACTGGATCTTCCAGATTGCGCTGGGGGCTGTGAGACTAAAGATCATTATCCTCCCAATTATTACATTTATCGATAGCTAAATATATATATATGTATATACGTACCAATTAGCTTTGAAAAATTATTTAATTTGTATGTGTATTCAATAAATTTTATATTGCTTTTGGTAATACAAAAAAGTAAATAAAGTTTTAAAATTAAAAGACATTGATTTGCTTGGTATGTAATAACAGTTTTATGTATTCTAACTTTTTATTTAATATTTTGTCCCACTAACTTATACGTTGTTGGTACGTGTGAATCACGATTTTTCAGGAATTGAAGTCCAAGGATGATCTCTACGTGAAAGATTTGAAGAAACAATCGGAAGATATTGATTTAATGATTGAACGTATGGACGAACAGGTTCGGACAATGACAACCACCTTCCGGGAGGAGCTCACACAGATTGAGGTAGATACTTTATTCACTTATTTTATTCACACTCTGTGTTGTAATACATATTTGGTTAACCCGTTTTTGCCGGAATTAATGAATATACATTGGTTTTTATTTTTTTTGTTTTAACCTCCACGAAAAGTAAAACGTAATATATATATATTAATTCGGTCTTTAAGGGTATTAAATTAAGACTTGAAATTTGTTTCTACAATTGGAACTATGGGCAAACATTCTGTGTACGATTTCTGTGTATTTCTTTCTCTTTGATTTAATATCAACTAGGTAGAGTCACTATATAACTAACTATTTAGACAGGTTACAAATGACATAACTTCGCATATTTTATTTTTTTCCAATCTTTGTTGTGAACCTTTCAGTGTTGTTACTTATGTTTTCTCTATATCTAAATTCTGTTAAATCTGCTGTGTTAATCTGCTAGTTGTTGTATTTGTTATTATTATGCTGATGAAGAATATGAAATCTAGATCGGCACTGTGAAAGTGTTTTTGTATTTTTTAAAATCTTTTTAAGGATTTTGTTTTATTAAAGGGATTAACTTATTGTGACCAGTGCGAGTATTCTTATCGTGAAGTGATTTGAGCGATTTTTGAATCTCTCTCTCTTATGTTCACACAATATTTAGTTTAAAGATACTTTTACTCGTAACAAAAATTTAAAATACTTACTTTGTAATAACAGATTATAGTTTATTTTAAAAAATGGTTATGTTATTATAATTTATGTTTAATTTTGCCTTGATGAAGCAATTATATCGAAAGTTGACTCGTTTATTCCATTTTTTTGCTGTTTATGATATTTAGAGTCCACTTTTTGCCTGAGTTAGTATCTTGGGAGTGGGATATCATCCCCACTCTTCTCTCTCACACGCTTTCTCTATCGTTCTCTGTCTTTCTCTATCTCTCTCTCCCACTTTCTCTATCTCTCTCCCTCCCTCCCCCCTCTCTCTCCCTTTCTCTCTTTATCTACCTCTCTCTCTCTGTCTCTCTCTCTCTCTCTCTCTCTCTCTCATTATCTTTAAAGTAAAAATTCTCGGTATTTTGTCTTCCAGAAAGCCTTTATTGCCCAACGCAGTGATCTCACAGAGACTGAAAATGAACTATGGGAGACGATGATGAAGGCCATTAAAGACAAACAGGTATGACTGGAAACATGCTGATGGGTCAAATTCACCCCATTCCATCCAAATACGGAGGGTTCAAGAGTTAATCATCATTGTAATAACATTGAATAGTTTTGCCAAGACTTAGTATTTCTATTATGAATACCTTAAGATTTGAATCATACGACAATTGGTTCCGAATATTCATTATGTCAACGCTAAATTGTGTGTATATTTTAATGCCGTATTCAACATTATTCCTATATATTATGACACTTATCAGGGGGTTATACTTAAATTACTAAAAATCAATTCAACCATTTAAGACAGTAAACCATTAAGCAGTGTTAAGGTCTATGTCCACCAAACCCGATGCGACGCGACGTTCCGCGAAAATTTGAATACATTCGTTTCAATAAGCTTTTTTACAGTAAACGCGACGCGACGAAACTAAAGTTAAAATTATGCCGTTTTTATAAGACGCCGCGCGGCGAAATGCAAATTATTTCAATGCAAATAGTCTATAAATGATGTAGAAACATCAACATATGACCCATCACATCGCGTTTGAATGGGATAGGCCTTTAAGAACTATGAATACGATTACACGAATTGGCTGTGGCTTCGTAAGTGTTACTAACTGTACAAAACAAAGCTAACAACATAATGAAATGAGATTTCTGTTTTACGTGTCAATTTTGTTAGGCGATAAGCATCTAGGCGGATAAAACTATATTTTATAAAGTGAATTGATGCCTGCATTTGTGCCTAAAACTAAATACTTTATCATGTGAATTGATGCCTGCTTTTGTGCCTAAAACTAACTATTTTATCAAGTGAATTGATGCGTGCTTTTGTGCCTAAAACTAACTATTTTATCATGTGAATTGATGCCTGCTTTTGTGCCTAAGACTAACTATTTTATCAAGTGAATTGATGCGTGCTTTTGTGCCTAAAATTAACTATTTTATCTAGTGAATTGATGCCTGCTTTTGTGTCATCAATAGGTGGATTATCTCGAGGCGCGTCAAAAACGGGTGGACGATTTCGAAAATCAGCTTCAAGAGCTTCGGGTGCAACACGCCGAGGAATACAATGCGCTCAAGATTAAGTTAGAGACGGATGTTCAGGTACCCTTTTTTTGATGACTCAGTAGATTGTGCGAATTGTTTCCTATACGATTTTTTTGATGAATATTTCTGTTAACATGATCGTGAGATAAATTGGAAGAGCTCTTGATATATCTCCGTTTACTGTGATATTAAAAAAACTCGGTATAAGGCATCTATTATTTAAGAGAATATTTTATTAATATAAATAAAAAAATTTATTGATGGTTTTTTTAATATGGTCCGTCTCGAGACGTCTCCTTTCTCTACGTTTCTTTCCTTAATCGTTTTCTACGAGTGTCCGTATTCTCTGTGCCCCACACTCTCTCAAGCATCTCGTATACCAACTACTTGTTCTACTCCGACCACAATAGAAGACGTTCCTCCAGACTATAGATGTCGTTAATTTGAGTTTGTGGTTTTATATATCATTTACTTCAATTAATTGATTTTTTTTTAAAAGGTTTGAATACATTTCGCTTGTACAAGTCGATTTGACCAACATTTTTGTAGTACTCTGTCGCGATTCCTTTTACAAGGCAAATTGTGGCCTGTGCAAACGGCTTGAAGAGCACGCATATCCTCCATTTTGGTTATGCTTAAACCGGCGTGGAACCAGTATCTCGTACAAGGTGTTTTTGAGAGTGTGTGGAATTTAATAAAAATTCTTTTATGATTGAAAATTTTTGCAAATTGGTTAAATATATATTATTCTACATTATCTAATCTATATTTATAAAATGTATAATCTATATTCTTTTCTTTTAAACTAAAAAAAGATTAGTTACTTTTACTATTATTAAAACCCAATAATTAGACATTAATCAGAAGATCAAATTTTCGTTTAAATGTTTTCCTATTTTTATTTTACCATTATAATTAGATTTTTTAAAATTTCATATAACTTTATTCGATTATAAAATTTGTGCCTATACTTATAGCTATACTATTTAATATATTACACATTTTTGTAAAATTACATCTTTTTATTTGCATGAATTGGATTTAAAAATTGTTTCTAACTTCGTCTGTCACCAAATTATCCTGCTGTTGTACCTATTTCACTCTATTACATGATCCGATATCGCACCTTTTTTTCTGGTCCAGATTCTGGAACAGCAGCTGCAGATGATGAAGGCAACCTATCAGCTCAACCTGGAGAAGCTCGAGTACAACTTCCAGGTAATGGTCACACCACCCTGACGGTATGGCGAAGGTTATCCAGACCTGTTTACTATTCCGCATTTTCATAGTAAATTCCATTATTCCGCATTGAGGTTTCATAATTCCGCATTGTTCTAATCTTGTAAAAAATGGCACAATTTTTAGCTATTTCTGGAAAACGGTCGATAATCTAACCCTTGTTATGTTCAAAAACTAAAAAGTGCTCATTACGAATCCCTCATTTGAATTCATTCGTTTTTATCTCTGTAAAATTACTCAGACATTATATACAGCATTTATTGTGCACTTTATATAATTGCATAAATAGATTTGTGTTTTGGAAGTAATTTGGTATTCCGCAATTTCACATTAAATATTATGCGCTGCTGTGGCAACGAGAGGTAAACTGGTCTGTCGATTACATGTTGGACATAATAGGGCTGGAGGGACGCCTAATCCCAGGGTATTAACTGAATTATTTATTGTGTAGCGTATTCTGTTATCTATGGCTGGACGTCACACACCATCAAAAGCGAAATGATATATGGAAGGCTATCACGAATTCTAGCCATCACCAATATTGCATATTTAAAGGGTATACTTTCAATCAGATTATTACGAGACAAAATGCGCTATGCAATATATTGAAAAAGTTACCAGCCGCAATCAAATAAAACAAGGTGTATAATAACTAAAAAATTAAACCATTAATGTAAAAAGAATAGCCAGAACCGATAATTCCTGAAAACATAACGAATTTATTTAAGAATCTCCATGAAGAGTATAAATAAGAATCCATTCTTCAAACGATTTCAGTTTCTAACGAGTAGTATAGGTGGCATATACTATTTTTTAGCATTTTTAATTTATTCTGCAATGGACCGCGTCGGTCGAATTGACCACTTTCAGGTGCTCAAGAAGCGTGACGAGGAGAACACCCTGACCAAGTCGCAGCAGAAGCGGAAGATCACTCGCCTGCAGGACGTGCTGAACAACATCAAGGTCAAGCTGGGCAAGCAGGAGAAGCAGTTCAAGTGGGTGGAAGAGATGCTTGCATTTCTATCTACATTGGTTCTCAGAAATAAGACATGTTTAATGTAACCTGTCGCTTAACATCAGACCATAGTCATAGTTTTTTTTTAATATTGTAATTTTATTTTTTTGCATTTTAGAATTATTTAGAATTACACCCACTTTATCTCAACTTAACTGTTTTGCAGGGCGGAAAATGATCAACTGACGGACGATTACAAACGTGTAACTGAACAGTTCCGAGATCTTCAAAAGAAGTCCAAGTTAGTTATTAACAAAATTTATTCATTTAGTGTAATAAAAAAGATAATATTCAGCTCAATTGTTCAATATACTATTTTAGTACAAAAATACTCCGCAGTGTGGCATAGTACTGTTTTTTGTAAGTAGTATGTTTTTAAAAATATCTATCTTTCAATATTTTCTCTTGACAGACATCTACTTGGTGCCGACGCCAAAAAGTTCAACGATATCTGGTTGATGAATGAAGAGGAGGTTCGTCAGCAGTCTCGACGTCTCATCGAAGCGGATCGAATAATTTCGGAACAACAGCTCGGTCTGCCCTACACCCCCCCGAACACGTAGGTGAAAACCTCCCTCTTAGTTTAACATTAAGGGCCAGTTATCTCAATTTGTCAACTGGACCCGTTGTTGGATCGCCTATTGAATTTGGATGGTACTGATTAGCATAGATATGGATTTCCTCACTATCTCTCCTAGATGAACCATCGAACGAACAGGAGATGAATAATCCTTATTATACAAGATGGTTGCGAAAATTATGAGTCATATGTCTGTGGCGCGAGGCAAGTCGAGGTTAGAGAAATAATTTAGCAGTTATGCGCAAACTAAATAGGCGTATTATGTTGACGCTTTATGCAGTATCTTCTCTTAACAAAATGAGTAATATATTTAACTATAGTATAAATAAATGTAACATTTACTAAGATTTCAATGGTGTAAAATAAAATGTTATCTGACAAACCTTTCATAGTTAACACAAAAGTTGAAGAATGCCTATTTAGGCCATACAGTGTATTTTGCCTCGCGCAACTGTGTATGACTTATCGTTCTCATAACCAGTGTGAGGCATAGACGCTGGTCATTTGCCGAGTTTATTTCGAAACATTTATTGTTAGTTTCGGTTTTAATAACATAGATGTCAACATGTCTGATTTTTGGGATGATGTTGGGTGATATGGTAGCTATTTATTTCAGTCAGATATCTGAGAGGCTTTTTTACGAGTTGGTTATCTGAATGATATCGAACTGAATCAGGGTTTTGAAATGCCGTAATAATATATTCGTGTACAGAGTTTGAATTGTTTGTTGGCTTTTTGTCCAGTAAGGGATTATTGTCAGAGGTGTAGAGGTTGCATTGATATTAACATAGTTATTGATAAAAAATGTAAGAGATTTTGGTAAGTAAAAATACATATATTTCTTAAAATGTGGATATTGATAAAGACGACTACAATAATTTTTTAATTTGAAACTTTGAAAGTTATTTTCAGCGGGATATGGCATGAAATAAACATAAAATATGCCGTATTAATATAATTATATGCACGCGATATACAGATTCCCGCGTTTAGCTATTTTCTTTAAATTTTTGCTTTTAATTATTTCGTCCACGATTGACCTATATGTGATTTATAAATGACAAATAAATTACCTATAAATGACTAATAAATGTCCTTTAAAATTATTTAATAAAACAATAATTAGCCTGGCAGCACTGTGCGCTTTCTCAGGTCTATTTATCTATATGGGAGAATAGAATTTATATACTAATACTAATGCATTAGATGGGGAAATGAAGTTAAAAATACGATGTTATCCTATTTAAAGTTTTACTGACACAATAATCGTTATAGTATAGGCCAAAATATTGTACTAGCACAAAGTTTCATGAAATTGTAGCCGAAAATCTGAAATAATTTTAATCCAGATATAAAGTTTCAAATGTCTTAAAAGCGATATTTTTATCTAATTCTTAGTGATAGTTCTCCAGTTTATCGAAAGTTAGACAGTTACCGAATAGTTGATAAAACGATAGCCTCAGTAGATTTAGAATAGTAAACGTTGAAATACCGGTGTGCGGTGGCCGGTAAAGATAATGCAAGATCATGATAAACATAAATGATGAAAGATACTGATGACAACAAAGCAGGAACCTGAAGCACAGCACCATCTCCACCCACCGGCCACCCCATCAGCGCCTTCATGGACTCGGTGGGCCCGGTGCTCAGCAGCGTCGAGCAGAAGACGGTCCTCTCGGCCGCGGCTGTGATCCAGGAGGTGCTGGCCCAGCCCAGCGACCAGCCCGGCAAGGACCCCGACCTGGAGGCCATCAAGGAGGAGGGGGTCACCGCGCGCAGCTTGGGGCCCACCGCGGTCAAGGCTATCCTGGAGCTCATGTGCTCCCAGAGTGTGAGCACTGCATGTCTGTCTTCCTTCCGCGGCTCAGTTTTATCTGTTTAAAGTTCGTTTATATTGTAGATAAAAATAAATATAAAAATAGAAATTCGTATTTCTCAAAAACTTCTTTATTACTTTCTAATCTTCTATTTCTAAATCTATCATTTTTATTTTTCCTACACATATTGTGCGAATTGTAATCTTCTAATAATTTGTATTGTGACTATTCATCTGTAACTTTATTATTGCAAGTCATGAAGAATCCTAAATAAAATAGGTCAGTTTTGTCTTCATTTATCGTAACTTATATTAACGACGACTATGGTTCTAGAATCCAGGGTGTATTTCCCAATATCCTAGCGATACTGAGTTGATGTTGTTTCGGTAATTTATATATTCCTCAGCTAGTATCATTTTCTATTTCTCAATTCTAATTGAATAATCTAAATCTTTTGAATGTTACTTTTTAAATAATATTATTAACATCGATAGTTGTGCTTATTGTTTTCAATTTAAGTAAATAGTTATCGATAAACTTCATTCAACTTGAGCCACTGATTAGTTCATTTATAATTAATTTCCATTCCCTACAGACTTTCCTGGTTGAAAGTAAACTGCAGCGCCTACTCCAGCCTCTGGACAAGGATGACCAATTTCTAATGGGTCTAGACGCTGTGCTCAGTGTAAGTCATTCGGTGACATCCTATAATATATATATATATAGTATATAACATAACTATTATAATATATGGCCCTTCCTGTGTTTCGTCTTGCAGGCTTTGGGAGTGACCACTGAGGACCACATAAACAAGCTGCTGCCCTATTTCATTGTCTCATTTGACGATGAGGAGGGCACAATCGTTCCTGATGGGGAGCAGAAGGTAGGTCGGATAGCTAGACAGACATAGTTTGTGTACTGCGCTTTCGTTATTAGGGGGGTGTCCAGGTGTCTGAATTGATTAATACTTTACTACTGATCACACTATTATTCGACAGTGACGTTTTGAGTAAACAAAAAAGAGTATTTTAATTATTGCGAAAATCATTATCTTAGCGACATATAATGTAAATTAATTTAAAATAAAATATTATAATTGTAATTATAATTGTATACTTAAAATTAATGTTACTTTTTTTGTTTGTTTATCATTATTATATAGATCAGTTTGTTGCCGTGTGATTTACAACTTGATGCAAACATTATGCGTGCAATAATAGCTTGAGCTAGCATTATCTTGACCGATAACGCATCCTTACCTGTTAATAAAGTTGCTCGCAGCAATAGAATTATATTATTATAAAATAATCCTTCACGCCAAACTACTTTTTCTACTGTCGGGAAAAGGGTTCGTAGGAGTCCTTGTAGGAGAATATTGTTAAAATCAAGGTTGTGTATTATGTTTCGGTATTTATCTGTGATATTTTCACAACATTTTACCACAAATGAATTAAAGGAAAATAAGCATAATAGAAGAATATTTAAATAATTTAAGCATTTGTAGGTTTTCTTCATCCTTTACGTGTTATTATTATATTAATGATAATTAATGTATAGTTAGTTGAATAATATCTTTCAAGATTTAATGGAAACCTTTGAAATTGCGACATTACAGGACGACCAGACATCGCCGAGGACAGAGAAGGGCGACGAAGAGAAGAGCGAAAAGGCGTCAGCGGCCTCCGCCATGCTGGACTCCCGCGTCAGTGGCCAGGCGTCCCCGCCACCAACCGGCGCCGATGACGTCATCAATTATGGCGACGAAGAGGCGGCGGCGGTGGCGTTGGACGACAGAGAGGAGTGGGAGGAGGACGAGGAGGGGGGGCCGGAGAGGGGGGACGCCTGCGGACCCGTTGTCAACCTCATCCACCCCACGGATGTCAACAAGGTGTTAATGGACTTTGTGCGCGACTTCTACCAGTCGGATCGGGAGCAGGCCTTCAAGACGCAGCACCACCACTTCACGCTCAGTGGGCCCGAGGATCGGGATGACTCGGATGATGCGGCCTACTGGGCCCTCTACGGGTGCGTATGTGTGTGTGTGGGCCTCTCGATTGGTGATAGGGCATCGCATGGCATTACAATATCGTATTAGAAGATGGTGGACAGGAGTTTTCACGACTTCTATACACTGACTGGGGTGAGGGACATTCAGTCAGATGTGGCGACCTTGGGCAACTTTCATAGGGGTCTTAAGATAGCCCTGGCTTGCGCTAGATGTATCCAGGCCTCGGACAGTTGAAAATGTTGCTATGACTGTCTCTATGGTGATGCCAGTTTGCATCATTGAAGGTATACGCGCGCATTATTTGGATATTGGAGGGGCCGACCATCGGAACTGGGTGGATTCTTGAGGAACTCTGACGGGTAGGGTTCGAGGATCGTGATAGCATGCAAAACTTGACCATCCGATGTGTCATCGACTCACAGTCGACTTTTATAAGAATCACATTTATTGTCGAATGTTCGCGACCAAAACAAAAAAATGGGTATAACTGAGCCCGCTATACCGTCCGTTATCGTTGACCGCTCCAGCTCTGCGTCAGGTGCAGGAGGCCTATTGTGTCCGTTTCTAGTTATCTTGTGTTTGATTAAGGAGATTTTCTGGCTCGTTATGGCGTATGTGAACTGATAACAGAGTCTCTCTTGTACTGGAGGATTTCTATAACTGGACTTTCTATTTATAACAACAGAAATTGATATTGCAGCATGCATTTTCTTTTAACATCTTGATTGTGCCATTTTATAATAATGTATAATAATGATATTTAATCAGGGGCCCATTCAAGGAAGGGTGGGGGGCGGGGGGGCCCGTGGGCGGGGGGGGGGGGGGCG
>JAUZND010045978.1:0-16761 GCA_034780555.1 Coelogynopora nodosa | reverse complement strand
TAAAACATTTCATTTGTTAACATTTATGGTTTGTTGGTAAAACATTTCATTTGTTAACATTTATGGTTTGTTGGTAAAACATTTCATTTGTTAACATTTATGGTTTGTTGGTAACACATTTCATTTGTTAACATTTATGGTTTGTTGGTAACAGATTTCATTTGCTAACATTTGTGGTTTGTTGGTATTTTTAATTGTTGAAATCGCTTTGACAATATCTGGTTATTTTGCTTATTTTTAATTTTTATTAGTTTTATGTTGGTGTTAAGGAATGGAATGAAATGTGATCATTTTCTATTATATATAATACAAAAACTAAAAGTGAGTAGTGTTGAGTTCATATGTTTGATCTTATATTAGAAGCGTTGGTCAGGTTGTACGTTAGGTTTGTATATTATATATCTAATAAACAATACCTTTTCCAGTGATTTTTTTAAGTTGATACAGGTAATAAATATATAGTCCAATTATAACAACCTTGATAAATTCACAAAAGTATGTTTTAATAAAATTAAACTACTTAAATTATTTATTTATGATTTTGTCATTTGTTTATCATTTACAATTCCAAATTAGAATATAGCTCTAGTTATGGTATACTCAGTTTTTTTAACAGTTAACTTTATAGATGTAGTATATTTTATAAATGAATTTGGAATTATTATGACTAATCATATTTTTATAGGAAATACATAAATCGAATGAATACAGCACTCAATTATAAAATACAGTTCGCATGTATGTTAATTTACATCAAATTTCACAAGTATAGTTTGTTTACATGTTGTATCATAAGCAAAAACAACTTGCATATTTACATATTTACATATTTTATTTATTATATATAATATATGTATATCAGATATTATCTTTTTGTAATCAGCAATTAAAAGTAATAATATCACTATGTACATTTGTACAGTTCAAAACATGTAGACAAAAAAATATGTGTATCTGTATCCGGAAAATACTATATCAAAAACGTAAATCTAAAAAGTTACCTTAATGCTGTGACAGTTTCATCGTCACGCAATTGTTTGAACTAAAAGATAAAATGTTGTCCACTGACGGTATATATGACTCTTTAGCCCAAAACTAATTATGATTTTAGGTGTGTCCATTTATTATTTACGCTGCTTTGTAGATTCATATCAGAAAAAGTACGTGCAATAAATTTATTTAGTATATAATTTAGATTAATCATTTCCTCTAATTGCATGTTAAAATATGTATAATATAAGCTAAGTATTATATATATATATATTCTGTTTTCACATGATTATCGTATTAAAAGTTGAATATTTTTAAGTAAAATATTTTGATGTCAGTCATTATTGGCCAAGTGACCGAATACACCACGTTTCTAATTTATGGCCGTAAATTCTTATATGTTTGTTTTTGACAGAGTATTAAAATGATTTTTATAGATTTAATATAATTATTTAGACCTTTTTGATTGTCATGCAATCGTTTGTGTTTGAGGTATAATGTAATACAAATGTATGCATTACTGCGGCAAAATAAAGCGACTAAACATTATGCTCAGGTAATAAATATAATAATCAATTACCACAATTTGAATATTTGGTAATCTTCTTAGATAAGTTTTTTTCAGTTATTTTTTAAAGTTTTTTAATTTTATACAAATATATTCTAATTTAAATGCAATTCTATTTAGTTTTAGAACTGCTTTATATGTAAAAGGCTATTAAGATTCAGTACAAAAAAAATCGTAAAAATAAAATAATACCGTCACAAATTGCATGTGTAAAACAAACTAGTAACCAGCAGCAGACCTTTGTGGGATTATTTCCAGCATCTTTTACTATACATCGGTGTTGTTGGAATAATAAGGTTATCATAGCGAAACCAGGGCAATTCAAAAATCAAATACAGTAAATAGAAATAAAATGAAAAATTAATTCTTATAATTCTCACAACTCCTCGATATTTACTTTACATCTTAAATATAAATTATAGATAATGAAATTGAAATTGATTGCCAAGTACAGCACCAGGTTGTCATTATTGATGAATACAACAAAGTGCAATACAAAATATTTATCTTCAAAATTCTATATTTTAAACTTTGACAACTTTGTATATATCACATATCTCACAAATTTTTAAATACAGTAAAAATACATTTAAACAATACAAACCTTAAACTTCAATAAGCGAAGCTTTCCTGCAATATCAAAGTTTATATATATGAACCATCAAAATAGAAGAAAATGTTGCTAAAGACTAAAAAAGAATCTGTCATTCACTACATATCTACATATTGTACATCAACAAATAGTTACTATAACTAGGTATAACATGCTAAATTAGGCTATTTTATGTATGTATATGCACTGAAGAATGCAAACAATACCGCAATGGAGGTAGATATACAATCCAAGGTTTTCTGAAGACATCCCGCAGTTAGCCCTATTTGATTCCAACTTCACGCCACAGGGTTCCTGTTCTTCAATCGAGAAATGCTAGTACGTGTTCCTCCCCTGAAGAATGTGTGTTGCAATAAGTGCAATTTATAACACTCAGGATAAATAATACACTATTAGCGATAGAGGAAACATGTCTGGTAAATATAAGAGTGCATATATATACACTGAATCCGATACTAGTTCGTATGTGCTCTTTTTAACCTCTTTTTATGTATTAACCAATTAATTATAGTGAACAAACTAATTAAAAGTCAACAGTTTATATTTTTTGAAATCTTTAAATGAAAGAAACATTATTCTCTTGTTTTTTGTTTTTTTTATTCAATTGATGGATTTATTAGCAAGAAACAAAATTCAACAGGCTTAAACAACAACTATATACTGTGTATATATATACCATTTAAGAAGTTTCAAATTTCAGAAGAAATTAAAGCATTTTCAGTATATTATCTCAATTCTGGCTATGCATTAGTATCTTCCAATGGTGTCCATATATATATATATATAAACAATTTTATAATTATATTGGGTAATTATTTTATGTAAGTCGTACAAAGACTTTTAATTATCAGTTCGAATAATTTTATAAATACTTAAAATGGGCAAAATCAAATTAATAATTATATTTTTATGTCGGAATTATAAAATGAAAAGATAATTTTTACATCTTATAGTTTTACATCTTATTTCCATTATATTTATTTATTTTATGCTCAATTAAAGGTTTCCTTTTTTCACTGAATATGTTAATTGTACTTTAATTAATTTTAAAATATTTCAGTTTTTAAAAATTTGCATGTGGCAATCAAATTCAGTTTTTTGTTTTTATTCGAAATATAAAATGTTCTTAAATAAATTTAAGCGTGTAGAAATACAAAATACGGAAATATATTGGAAATTCATTATAAAATTTGATAATTTTATTCTTGAATAATATACCACGTTATTAAAATATTGGTAGCGTATTGATGAACTAGATAACCTTCATGTTTTACTGTTTTAAAGAAACATAGTAAGAATAAAATAACAGCACAATGACAACACAATGACAGTATCATATATATACAGTTATAAAAATATTTTGTATTATTGTATCTTATATATACGAACGACTAACATTACATTATCGCTTTTACACAATAGCGCACAAAGTTAATCCTCTATAAGCAGTCTATTACGCATTGTACATTGAGATTAGACGATGAACTACATACAAATAATCATGACAATAACCTATTGAAGATGTGGATAAGTTCCCATGTATAACAAAATAATTAAATTCTCACACTGCTTTAAAGTTTATAGTTCACATGTGAGATAATAACTCAGTATCGTGTGATGTCGATCCTCTTTTCTCAGAAACTAGTCAGTGAATAGAGCCAGATTAAAAATCAAATCCCCACATACAGATTTTATTACTGGCTAAAATTTTCTCACACAATAAAAAATTGTTGTCGGTATTTAAGCGGCAAATTTTCCAGTATCCATATTAGTTTCCTACAAATCATGACGAGAGCAATAACGAGATTACTATTCGTGTACATCTGGCTTACATACTGTATTTTTTTACAAGCCAAGCCAATATCCAATTCTAGACATCGTAAACAAATTCTTTCTCATCTTGGTCAGTCAACGGCACCTCTGGATATCGGAATCAGTGCAGAACTTGTTCAACTTGGCAAATGGTTGCATAAATCCAGTAGTGAATGTCACTCCGATATCCAGGTTGACCATATAGCAAGTGTCTTTCAACCATCCAGTTCGCTACAGCTTATTGATAAAGGACGAAAATCAGTAAAAAATTACAAGTTTTCGCCGGTTTTAAATACGGTCTTTCGCACCAACTATGAGGCGTGGCTTATTTCTCGGAACAAAATAATCTCGGTTAAAAGTCACCTAAAAAGAATAACATTTATGTTATGGGAGAAAGAAAACATTTTTTCAATGCACGGCAAATTATATGAAGAATATTACTTTTACAAGATTTTGGACAGTATGAATATAAACTTGACCTTAGAAGTAACAACAGAAGATACCAACAAGACTCTTTCCAATAGCATACACCTCAGTTTTCAGCATACATCGTTGTCCACTTGCAAGGAGAAGTCCACACCAGAACCAATTCATTTCAGAAGAAATCGGAGATCAACAGAAGCTCTGTCAGAGACAGTCGCCTTGGATAGTCGTCTATGTCAACTGCGGGAAGAAGAGATCAATTTCAAGCAATTGGGTTGGGACAATTGGATCATCGCCCCTAGATCTTACAAAGCTAACCGTTGCACTGGAGAATGTATCTTCCCTTCGTTCCTTCCAAGTGACATTTCTGGTCACGCACTACTCCAGGTATGTGTCTTCCTACAGTTTTATTAGTCATTTATAAATAAAGTCATGCTATTCATTGTTTATGTGGTTAATTATTTTTATATTTACATGACTTTTATAAACTATTTATATTAATATGTATTCTTTCATTTTACAAATTCATATTTTATATATAATTTTAGAATTAACATGTTCAATTGATATCTTTAAAATGCTATAAATTTACACTAGAAAAAATAGCAGGCGCTTTTGAAAGGATATTTAGCCGGAAAGGAAATTGGTCAATTTGACCCATCAGTATTTAATCTATTCAGTTAAATATTCTCTATCAATTCAGTATATTATGGTGTCGTTTTTTAAGTTGACTTCAAAAATATATATTTATTTTTTCTCTAATTAGTTGATTGGTTAACTGTTTGATGTATAAGCAATGAAGATATGCTAATTATAATGCATTAGATAAATAAAGTATATGTTTAAAACATGTTATTAATCATTAGTTATATAGTTATGAGTGAGCGGTAAAAATATTTTTGAACAATATATGAGTAAGTATGTAAATGATCAGTGAAAGCTTTTGCCTAAAAACTTAAATGCTTTTTGATGCACACAAACTTTTAATAATATCTATGTACTAAAGGTTATTTTTAACTAATTTTGAGTAATGTCATCAAGTTTTCGAGTATATTTTACGAATATATATGGAATCTAAAGTGCATGAAGCCAGATACCGAACATTTCAAAACGAGTAGTAGACGATAGTAGTATAGACGATAAAACATTGATGATTCAATTTGATCCGCCTCCCTTAGTGATTCTATGGTGTTAGAGTGGAAACACTACAAAGTAACAGTTGAAATTTTAATTTAATTATTTATTACATATTAAGAGTTAAATCATTTAGCGCTTTTTGTTTCATTTTTGCTAAATAATGTTGTGCGTTATATATGTAGATTTAAAGATACGATACTTAATCTTCATCACTATTAAAAAAAAATTCAAAATTTAATTACTATTTACAGCTCAACTGTATAAATCAACTAATTATTTTTATCTAATTTAAAAACATAGACATTTGTCGTGTTTTTTTAAATGCTGTTTATAATCGTATAAATGCACTTATTTTATGACCGAAACCCTTTATAAGTATCTATAGCTGAAGTAGTAAAGTAATGCATATAATATATATGCTCTATAGGTTCTTTCTACTCCCTTCCTTTCAGGCGGTGGTCAACTCTCTCAACTCGGAACTAGTGCCTCCGCTCAGCTGTGTCCCAACTTCCTACCAGCCGTTCCCCCTTCTCTACGCCGACAGTAGCCATGCCGTCCACCTCAAGCAATTCCCCGATATGTCAGCCGTTTCCTGCGGTTGCGCCTGACCACATTCCCCGCGCGTGCATCCATGAGCTGTGATGACAAGAGCTTCATCAAATTTTACGACACAGACGACAATTAAACTTCACTGGTTGAAAAAATTGATTTTGAAGGACTTTCGCCAGAAGGCGAATAGACTCCACCGATTTCGATTTCAAAGAACAACTTCACGGAGATATAAGAATGAGCAGAACTCTAAACGCATAATTGAATTCCTTTTAAGAATTCATTTGCAGAATTCTAGAGTCCAGACGAATTATTGATGGGACTTTTAGATTAGATATATTAGAAAATAGTCAACAATATATTCAGTCGGATATCATAATTCCGTTATTTCAATTGGCAACTGATAATTACAGTAATTATCTGTATTACCTCAAATATGATTCAATAACAAACCTTTTAGTTAAATTTTTTTTTTTTTTTTGTAATTATTTGTATATATTATATAGAACGTTATGTAAATATTGCACAAAATATAATTCATTTCTTATTATACTCGTCTTGTTTTTAAAAATTGTAAACCATTTATATTTTTGATATTTCTTTAGGAAATTCAATCAATTATTGATAATAGTAAATAAAATAACAATATTCGCTAATAAAATATATTTGATAATTTATTATATCTATGGAAATTAGTAAACATTTTTTCACGTTAGGATTTTATTAATATAATATAATTACTGTAAACTCTATAAATTTATATAAATTTATATATATATAATAACATTACGGATTTAGATTGAAATAAAGACAATTAAAGTTACTGAAAACATATAATTTAATAATACATTGTTAAATTTATTTAAATTAAATTAAAATAAGTTTTTCAATCTATTAAAGGTGATCCTAATTTTTATTTATGAAGTATATCCTTCAACAGTGTTCTTCTTCTTGCTCAGTTTCAAGTTTTGCAGAGCGCGTTTTCCAAAAAAACTTACCATTCACATTCTTGCTACTATTTTATCAGCTTGCGTTATGATATTGAACAGATGTTATGTTATAATAATATATGCAATATAGTACTTCTTATAGTATAATATATTACATATAATATAGTAATTCTTTTGTACAATTGAGCGCTATGAAAAAAAATATTAAATTAAACTCAATTTTAATATAAAAAATTAGATTATCTTCATTGTGTATCGGTAAACTTTATAGAGGGAGTTTATCTATTCATTTCCTACATTGCATTTTATTGCTATACCTATTTCTTCTATTTTTTTCAAAATTAAGTACATTTCCAATTCTATAAGAAAAAGATTGCTTTAATAGCAATAATAATTTTCTTTTTATTTGGTTTGATTTCATAATATCACACTAACGGGCTAACCTAATACAACTAACACGCACGGACATTAATTGAAGTTGAAGTAGTTCAACATTTTAATTTGTGTACATTTAATACACTTTACATTATTTGTAGTAAACATTACGATTCGAGATTAACTAATGTTATTTGTGTCTCAGTAAAATTATTTAAATCAATTCTCATTTCGCACAGATGCAATTGAAATGTTTGCTAATCATTTTATTAAGTTATCCATCGCACTGTTAAATAATATTTAAGTAAACGGAAGTCATTTTAAGATTACATAATACACATAGAAACAAAAGCAACAAAAATTGAAATAAATGCGGTAGTAAATGAGCATATTTTAATAGAAACCATTGATTATTTATATAATATACAATATAGTTGTTATAAATTAATCTATTATAATCATTTGATAATGCATTTCAATATAAAACTATAAACTAAGCAATGAATTTTAATATATTTGTAAAGTCGCAATAATCCATCTATCTAAATAAGTGATATCAGTGGACGCTTGTTAAATGGCTTGCCTTTAAAGTGTAACATTACTGCGCAGCGCGCAATATTAGCAGATGCCATTCAATTTTGTTTTTATATATTTTTTCAACATAAGCCTATAGCATTAATCATAGCCGAAAATAAAAACTAAATGCTTGAAAATTGTAATTTAAAAAAATAGATCAGTCTATATGACGTCATGAGCAACTTAAATTTCTGTAATAATTTTTCTTATTGAAAACAAAAAATCAATACGTGTATCAAAATTACAATCAATCCGCAATTGTGTTTTTTTAAACTACGAAAGACTAAAAAGATGGGTATTGATATTACTTCCACCCATACAAACGGTCTAAATGTGAATGTGTAGTATATCAATGATAATAACGAAAATAAATAACTTTTTATATAGTATAGTAACGCAATGGTCGTTGCTTACAATTATAATATCATTTAATCAAAACACCAACAACCAAGCCATGCCTTGAATTATAATTTTCAATATCATTTAATTTTCTCCAAAATCATTTACAAACTATTTTTACTGCCAATTTAATCTTACATCGTGTCGGTTTATTAAAGAAGTGAAAATATATAAAAACCGATTTTTATATTGTCTGTTGTGAAGAATACTGTGAACTGTGACGAAAAACACTTTGCGTATAGTTAAATTTTCACTTCCTGTTATATAGATATTTACAGTAATTACACGCCACGTATGATCTATATAATTATAGAAGGCAGATATGGAAATTAAATGGTTGCCTCAAATATGATTTATTATTTAAATTAATTAATCCGCTTTGTAGATTGCGCTCTAGCTATGTTAACGAAATTGAAATTCTGTACAAATAATTTATTTCTTCACTATAAAACTGAAATAAATGTTAATAGTATTGAATTAAATTTATGTTAACAATTGTTTTCCTGTTATCCATTTTTCTGTTCAAATTATAATAAAAACTTATTTAACAAATTTTATATTAATCTACATCAATATTTTTTATAATTATTATATCATTATATCATTATATATAATTATTACATCAATATTTTAGTACCATACATAAAAATTAATTTAATATTGAATACTTTAATTTTTGCAAAATCACGTGAGACATACTGCTAGATGATCACTTTGTTATAGACGTCTGTTTGTTGTGAATTTGTTTTATAGTTTTCTTCTAAATTACAAATATTGGTTGTGAATGAACATGACAGCACTAAGACTTACCAAACTATATCACTACAATAAATAAAAATAATACACGATATAGTATAGAAATGAGCAACAGAATCATATCAATTTCCTCTCAGCTTGTCCATCAATAATGTATAAGCATGCATTAGAAAATAATTATATACCTAAAAAAGATAAATTCTTTCCAACAAAATTAGTGTCTTAGTTCATGAAAATTTGAGAATATTCTGCTGCATTTATTCCATTCAAAGGTATTCAATCGTTGACCAAGATATATACAATCTGTCAACATTAAAAAATTAATCAATGTGTTTTGTGAATCAATCAATCTTTTTAATGATAGACGAATATGACATGATTAGATAAACGATGAAGTTTGATATAATTGAAACATTATATAGACTACAACAGATATTTATATCTAAAACATAAATAATCAATTAGGTAAAATGTGTTGTATTCACTTCGCTTAATTGGCTAAGTTTGATGATTAAGCAAACAAAATCAAATTGAAAACAAATAGTAGATCTGATAAAAATAAATTTTGACCTTAAAATTAACCCCAAAGTTGATGAATTAAAGATAGGCGGTACATTGTGTACTATAACAGATTTTAGCAGTTTATGCTTCCACCAAAAATGACACCGATTTTTAAGTAAGATTAGTTTAGGCGCGTTTCTAGTTGAGAACGACCTTCAGCAAATTTAGTTTTAGATTAAATAAGTTTCAATATTTAACATTACAATATAACCTATTACTGACCTCTAAACAATTTCCTATTTCAAGATCCTGATAGTTAGCTTGATTGACGGTAATAAGGGCTTTCTAATGTATTACATTTTACATATTTTCTTATCTGTAAAAAGGAAAAATTACATAATCAAATACTTAACTTATAGTCAAATTAATTTTCTTACAAAAACTTTTAAAAGTTCAACGTCCATTCCAGTTGTTAAAATACATCAGATATGTTTAACTAAAAAGTAAAATTTATATCCATAAGTTTTGTTTCCTTCCTTTTTTATCCACAATGAAGCACGGCTAACGTTAATAGAATTTTATTTCAGTAAATATAATATAGATTACATACTTTTTATATAGTAAATAAAAGTCAAAAAACTTAATTTTATTAATTTACTTATTGTACAATATACATATTATCCCTAAATCAATCCCATTTCAAAAGCAGTATTTTATTACAAGCGGTATGTAATTCCGAACAACCGTAGTTTCATTTGCAAACAACTAAAATTCATGGTTTCAAAACTATATGGATATGCTTATAAAACAATTAATTCACATACATTGCAAAGTGTTTTTACTATAGGATAAATATATTACAGATGGTAAGAGTTTCACTGCATACAATTTGTGTTAGTGTTGTACAGTCTAACTGAAACCTAGTGCAAATGTTTCCCACCTATTGATGGTAATAATTAAATTTTACATATTATTGATTAGTATTTAATTGATTGACATATTGTAGCTAGTACGTTTGTGATTAATCTATATGTAAACATCAAAGTAAATTAATAATAAAGATATAACGGTGTAAATACGAAGAAGTCACAATAGAATTTTTTTTAAATTGCACTGTAGTAAATTAGCTCTGAGTATTATTCAAATAAGATATAAAATCATTTTGTCCTGAGTGTTATATTATGTATACAACAACTAGTGTTTTACTGAAAAAGCTCTTAATTTGAAATTCCAGGCTTTTAATGTTATTTACAAACCCTTACCGCGCTTTCGTCAGCCACTATTATACTAACATAAAAAATATTTTCAAATAATTTTTCAAATATTTCTAAATTAGTATAATTTTAGTATGATAATTTTATTCATATCTAATTTTAATTTTTATAAGGTGTACAATAATTAATGAATAGTTTATTGTATACATATACACCAGTCTAATGTTCTATCTTATTTTAGAAAACTTGACATTTTCCAGTCATTCTTTAAATAAGAAATTTTTCATATACATTGCCAATTCAAAAACATGGAAGTTACGCAGTCAATGTTTAATTAAATGTATAATCATAACGGCATTTATATAAATATTACGCGAAATAATATATCGAGAACAATGAAGCTTCGTAAATAAAATATTTTAAAAATATTGAATAAGTTTAACACACTAAAATGTGTACATATCATTTTGAATAATAAATTATTATTTTATATCAATGAAAAATATTTTACATGAATCTAATACTGTTGAAGATAATGATTACAATTTCAAATGTTTAACATACCCGGTTTATATTTTTCCGAACAACATTAACTGTCATAATTGTTTTTAGATTGTTTTAATCGACCAAGTTTGGTGCGTTTATAATTATATAAATAGAAACACATCTTTTCCGAGATATTCATTTATTATTGGGAAAAGATATTTATCGTAAAAATTAGTTTTTTTAATTTTCATTCTCTGTTGAAACGAAACCAGTCCATCTAAATTTAAAAACTTTAGTTTTTTTAATTAATTTAATTTAAAATATGTATCTTGTTAATAATTTAAAAAATAATTATATAAAAAATATTATACAGAAAAAATCATGGTTAGTGGGAAAAGCATATTTTACAAAATTTCTAAAATGATAAATTATTAATTTTCGGATCGTTTGATGAACAGGAGTCGCAGACAAACAACACATTTTATTTCAAAACGTCCGAAGATAAAGTTGTTCACTAGCTCCATATTTCAGCTTTATCGTTTGCATATTTTTTAAAAAGTTTTGTGATATGTCCTGAAGGGGATTTACAAACTCAAGGCCTGTAAAGGATAAAATATAGCTGTAAACAAAATATATGGTAAAATAATTCCTTTAGCAGTTTACAAAAAAATGGTATACTTCCTCAAAAATGTTATAAGAAATCAATTGTTTTAATTGGCTGAAAACAGTCATATTTTTTAAAAAATTGTCCGATATAAAATTCCGTTCTAAAATGCACCATTAAAAAATAATTATTAGTAACACATGAACATTAAATTATACAAAACAACTCACATTGCAACGCATAGGCCTGCTCAATTTTACCTGTTTTCTTTATGAGAATTATTAGCTGAGTTAAGAAAAATATAAAAAAATAATCAAGAAATAGTAAATCAAAAAGTGATTTTTAAATTTTTTAATATAAAACAATAATCTATTATAATATTAATAATAAATAATATTTTTATTTTTATTATTATTAAAATGGGAATAAGAATTTGTTTCCTATTAAAAACTATTTATTTTTGGTGGTGGGTATTGATTGATAGTTTTATGAATTTGTTTTTACTCTATGCTCTTTAATCAATATGGCATAATCAAGAAAATACATTACATAAGTTGCGTTAATTTCGTTAGCTAAGCAGCGGATTGCTAGCTTACAAAAATTATTGAGTTATAATTTACTCATTAGAAGGACTTTCGGTTTACAGCCTTTCTCATATATTGCGTTTACATTTTTCACATTTAAGTACCTATTGTAAGTGTTAATGAATTCATTATCTTTAATTATAGAATTAATCAATTATTTCTGAAGATATATTCCAGCACACGTCTTCCATAAGATTATTTTTATTCTGCTCTACAAATAATCTAGATTAATTTTATGTAAAATTTTGTAGTAAAAAAATTATTCTTATACTATTAAACAAACATGTGATGTCGACTAAATTAGGCAAAAACAATTAAATCAATTTTATATTACATAGTATAGCTTAAGGAAAACTACGACGCAGGTAGTGATATGATTTTTGTTATTAATAAAGGAAGGGTACTAACTTTTAAGGCTTTTAAGATTAATTAAATTACCTATTTGTTAAATTATGCAGTGTAGTAAAATATAAAATATATTTTAATAATAGTTTGTTCAATATCTTTAAAAAATATATCATTATAAAAACTATCAATAAATATAATTCTCAATTATTTTTGAAAACACTTAAATTTTTTCAAATTATCTTTATAAAATTTTATGTTAGGGACGTGTGTATTGTCATACGAAATTTTGCTTTGCTGGACGGATATAAAAATTTATAGGAAAACTTTGTTTTATCTTAGCCTGAAGATATTATTTGTATAAAATAAGTTAATAAAACAAACCAAACAAATAAAATATCTTAATCTTTAAGTTAAGTGTAACATTGAATTTATTACAGTAACTATATGACTTATTTTGATCCAAAATTTGAACTAACCTGTTAAGGACGGGACGTGTATGCTCATATTTTGAGTTTTCTGTTTACCGACCAGATATATAAATTTATTGGTAAATATTAATATAATTTTTTTGCAAAGCTTACACACCGATACCTATTCTGCACGATAATGTTAAAAAACGAAGCCATCGAATCAACAAAATAGAATAAATAATACTATGTTCACTTTTATTATATGAAGGTATAGATATATTTAGATCCAATTTAAAACATTATTTTACCAAGTAAATAGTTTATTTTCAAAGTAGCAGTTTCATATTCGTTCTGCTAGCAAATATAAACTCCCAAAATAATCCATAGGCTATAGGTTATATGATTATTTAAACTCTTGATATATCATAAAGATTTAATGAAATAATATATGTTAAAATTTTATACAAAAAATATATATATAATGCATACTACGTTTAAGAATATAAAGGGTTTATTTAATAAATAACAAACTTTTGAATTCACAATCTTACCAAAAAATAGACTCTGAAATTAGTGATATAGGCGGAATGGTAATTTGGTAATAATTCAAAATTGTTTTAAAGCTTTTTAAACTAAATTGAAATTTAATTTAATAAATGTCTAATAAAGATATATATAAATTTACATTACTTAACGGTTGTAATTATGAAAAATATGTTAACAACTTATAAGGAGAAAAGACGTACGCAGTTTCATCAAATATTCTCAACTTAACTAAAATAATTAAAAAATACATTTCAATTCCCTGCTACCCTTTGATTTAATTATTTCATTTAGTGTCACTAAAAAACGATGTTAGAAATATCTATCCTATCAATATACCATGAAATTGGGTTGTAAAGATTAAATTGATGTTCTCTACTATGCGTCCTATGCGTTATTCATATTGTAGAAGTATGAATGTGTTTATAATGAAACATTTTTAAAGAAAAATTATAAAGTATAAAACTCAAAAAAATACGTTTGACATAATATGTTGACTTTTGACGTTATCAAATGATATAATTAGTTGAAGTTTGACACGACACATCACTCCTCAATTTCGTAATATATATTATCCTAAATTGTTAAGATTTTGCGTATTTGATAATGTAACATATACTAAAACAAATATAACATATCCCTCCATTTTTGTATGCTAAAATGAGGCATTTATGTTGCGTCATAAAGATAGTAGTGATTGTCCATATAAGCATTAGTAAACTATTTCTGTAAATTTATTAACCTGACTAGATCAATTAAACACAATGAACAAACATGACATGTTAATAAAGAATTTCATAAAGATATAGGAGAGTAGGAGGCTTATCTCATGCCTGATACAATATTGAATATAAAAAACGACTACTATCTATAAAATTGTGTTTCTGGTGTTTAAAAAGAAGTTTCTCATTAATTTAATCAATTCAGAGTAATAAAATCGGTGAAAATTCTTTTTTTTATGGTTTGCGTATTAAATTTTTTTATCGTTTAATTTGAAAGATATCCTTATAATGTGTCCGCAGCTTATATATACATGAAGTGCGAAGTTCTGTATTGCATATAAACTTTAAAAACAAGTATTCGTAATTGTTAAAGCTAAATAAATGTATTAATATTGAATACTAACTTTTTAGTTTTCAAGTATTAATTATCATAGATATAAAACAACAATGAAACATGCAATACATAATAATTTTATCTAATAATATTGTTATGCTATTAATTAGGTTAATGCTAATAGACAATATGATAGATCCAAATGTTTAGATTTTTGTAATTTGCAAATATTTTTATAATAATTTTTGAGTGGATTTTGACATCTCCATATTTTAAAAACAATATTAATGAATAAACATTAAATTATTTATAAGACTATATATATATTATATAATAAAATGCTTAATGAACAATGGTATTTTTAAATATACAATAATTACAAATGGTTTATTTAATGAAATAAAAATATTTATTGTTAATATTGTTTATTTCTTTTTGTATTAATTAAAAAAGGCATTACCTAAAAGCGCTCTTAACTATATTATTTTAATTCATTTAATATACAATTGTTTATTATATTATTTATTTATATATATATATATGTACTTCAATATATTAAGGTATATTTCATCACTTTAAAAGAGATACATATGGAGAATTAGAAAAGTTAAATTTGTACAAATATTTTATAATTTTTAATTAAGTTTTATACTGAATAACTTTATAAGTTGATTTTTATTCAACTATTTTCGCTTGCTTACGGTTATTAAACACTATAAAAGTTTATTGTTACAATTATGATTCTCAAATGATGTTTTGCCTTACTTTTGTGTACGATCATTGTATTCATTTTTTTATTTTAATGAAAAATATATATTATATTGTTTTCCTAAATCTTTTAGAAATTTTATTTAAAAATATTTAATAGCAAATATTCCAATTTAGGCATATTTCACTTTAATTCGTTTCCATTTATAATGTAGTGTAATATTTTATTTTTATCTTAAAAGGATGCAAAGTTACAAAAAGTTTTAAAAATGTAGCAAATGGAATAATGAAATAAGTGAGCAAATAATTTCAGATTATTAGCAAGCTTTGCGGCCACGACGTTTAAAAGATTGTACTATTTTTATATTAATAAGTTCAATAAAAAGAAAAGTTTGTTTTTTACAACAGCAATTAGTTAACTTTTTATATTGCAAATATTAACTTTTTTAATTTTTTTATAAATCATTTTCATTTACTGTCAATATGTTAGGTAAGAGTGAATTTATTATTTTTACTTTCAAACGACAAAACGTTACAAACTTCTAAAGAATTTTATTATTACTTACATTATATTGTTTTTAATAAAAAATGCTATATGCATTATAATTATAGGAGTTTTTTATTCATTACAGATTTTCATTCATTTTATAAAAAAACATAAAATAATTAAACTCGAATATTATTTGTTCAACACATATTTCTGTTAACTATTAAGAAACAATGATCAAACCATTGTAATGCAAATTATTTGAAAAATGACGAATTTTAAAATATGAAAGTTATTTATAAAGAAAGCAAAAATTATTAGTTTTTTTTTTATAATTATTTTTCAAGATAATTAATGTGTATGTATTCTAAAATAAAAAAAACTTAATTAATCAACAGATGGATAATGGTCGCTCTATTGTATCGAATAGTTTTATTTTAATATAGGAATATATTCTCATAAAACTTTCTAATATCCATACATTGCCAATTGAATTTTACTAGGATTATTATTTTATAGAGGATAAGAGTTTCACAGCAAACAATTTGTGTCTGTATTGTATAGTCTAACTAAAATATACCTATAGTGCAAAATATTCCCACCTATTGATGGTAATAATTAAATTTTACATATTATTGATTAGTATTTAATTGATTGACATATTGTAGCTAG
>JAUZND010045967.1:0-20254 GCA_034780555.1 Coelogynopora nodosa | reverse complement strand
TCATATCCTTGTATACTTTCATTGATCAATCACATCCTGGTATACTTTCATTGATCAATCACATCCTGGTATACTTTCATTGATCAATCACATCCTTGTATGCTTGCATTGATCATTCATATCCTTGTATACTTTCATTGATCAATCACATCCTGGTATACTTTCATTGATCAATCACATCCTGGTATACTTTTATTGATAATTGACAACCTTGTATACTTTCATTGACCAATCTCATCCTTGTATACTTTCATTGATCAATCACATTTGGTATACTTTCATTGATCAATCACATTTGGTATACTTTTATTGCTTAATCACATCTTTGTATACTTTCATTGATCAATCACATTCTTGTATCGATGAATCACGTTATTATATACTTTCTGCTAAATATTTTGTTTGGGGTTTGTTGGTGATTTGTATGATGTCATTTATACTTATTGAATATAGGCTAAAATCGGTATATTTCACTTTTTTTCCTCTTAATGAAATGGATTATAATTAACACATATTTGCCACTAAATAGACAGATTAAGCTTACTATTAGAAAACGAACTGCTTATTTAAAATCAATTTAAAAACTAAACTATACTAAATTCACGCAGAATATTGAACTACATAGTTAACCTAGTTAATAGTTAACCTAAATAATAAGTTAACCTAGTAAATAGTGAATAACCTAAGTGAAGCGCTAGTGAATAATTTTACCCCACCCTCATTGAGTAATGTCTGGATAAATTCAGAACTTTCACGTATACATTTATTTGTATATTGTCCAATCAGAATTTTAGGATATCGTCTTTGGCAGTCTAATGTTACGTCTAGATGCTTATAATTTTTAAATGAATAGGCAATTATGATAAGTAAAACACAATTGTCATGCAAAATACATTAGTCTTCGTGGACCTACACGATATTAATTTCAACACGAACTTTTGAAGGTCGTATCAATATTAGAGAACAGAACTTTTTATTGTGCGATTCGACAAGACATGCTAATAAAAACTTGCATAATGTTTTGCTAGGTTTACCAGAAAAAAGGTGTTATTATTAATCTATATTATACCCTCCTGTGTTTTCATATTTGCATATGAAATTACGAGCTAAAACTTGCAACATTAATAGAAAAAATAAGTTTATTGTAAATTATATCGATTTAACTTAAATAATAAAATCATTTATCAAATTAACAAGCAATTTAAAACAATAATTAAATAGCATTTATACTACTTATAGATTATTTATATAAGTAGTATAATTATAAAAATATATCAACAAATATAGATCTTGTGATCTGGAATCAGATGCAAAAAGAACCAAGTCAATTGGTTGCATTAAACAACAGTTATAGCATATATTGGTCAATATATAGCATATGTGGTTATTTTGTTATAGTTTTCCTAACTGGAATTTATGACGTAATCAGGTCATAAAAATGATACCAATCAATTAATATTTTTGAAAATAAAAATCGCTCGATAGGAGGTATCTGTAAACCAATTTCAGCTTAATCGGACGATAGGAAGTTTGGTTATCCAGGGGGGGTTAGAATAATTCCCCATCCATGTAGCAAACCCTAAAAAGTATATCCACGTACAAAGGGTTAACTAATAAAATAATAAGAACAGCTTATTTCAATATTTACAAGCTCTATAAGCAAGTTGATAAAAGTCCTGAAGGATCCCTCAAAGAATAGTCAATTAAAATGGTGATATTTAAGGCAATTTATTTTTAATAAAAGTTATCCCTCTCCCACTGCTGATTTCAAATAGTTCTGTCTATGATGAATAAACAATATTGATTTTTAATCAAAGATGAAAACAGATAAATCAATAGAAATCGTGCACTCTTTTCTTATATATTTGAAATAATGATTACACAATATTATGTAGTTATATATATATATAATGTATCATAATATAATATAATATAATATAGATATTTGTTTAAAGTAGAGTACACTAGAATAATAAAGTATTATATATCCAATTATAGTTGATGTGATCCGGTGGGTGGGAGAGGCTGCATTTGTGCCACCGAGTCACAATAATCTTTATACATATACGAAGAAAACATAGCGGGGCACATGTTAGCATTAACGGTGTGAAACAGCCAAATAATTTCTCAGTAGAGCAATAGAACAGTAGCAGTGTCTACACTAGACTACAATTAGTCTATTGTAGATAGATTCCATTGAGAGAAAACATAATATGAAAACTGAAAATGGAAACAACGAAAGAATTGTTTCCCATTGAACGCACCAGACAAGTAAGATACTAATATAACAAGAAATAATCATAATTTTAATAATAACAAGAGTATTAGTCAAATAATACAAAATAGTCTCCTGACGTTTGAGAAGAGCAAAACTTCCAAATGTAAGAAGAGAGTTGTGTACATACAAGTGAAGTTCTGGCCTACTTACTGTTACAGGAGTGCGTGTAGTCAATGGCAACCAATCAACCACCAATGATTGGGAAGGTGGTGACCACAGCAAATGGCAATAATGATATCATCGGGAAAGCTGGCTGGCAACCGGGAGACACTCGGGGAAACAATCGGGTGCGCTGGAAACATATACATTTACTACCACGGCATCGAGGATCTTTACCAGCTGGTAAGCAGAGTCATGCTGATAGTGACTGGTGGTGTATGAAGAGCAAGTTGCAGCTGTCCATTTGGGGGATACAGAATAAAATGTGGCGAGATTGGAACTCATTGTAAAGCGGCGTGAGTGAAGGGAGACAACATAAAGAGAACACACCGGAACATGTTCTATTCTGCAGTCGTCATAATGATTTTGTACATAGGAATGAGGGGCAGGCAGAATCTCGCTCCATTTTCAATGCCGCGATTTGTCGTGAGTCGAGTAAGGATCTATTAATGAAGGTTATGCTATAGTGGAGACACTTTGAAGCAAATGAAAACAGTCTATCTTGATTTGTAGTATACAGTAGAGTATTACAACAAATTTTGAACAAAATATGTTTTAGTCTCATTGTTATATATATATATATTGTTAGTTAATACTTGTTAATAATTACCTAGAAAAACTAAGTATTTAACCAAATGCAGTCTGAACAACACTATAAAAGAGCTTTCTATCTATCCTATTTCGATTTTCATATTATGTAATATTATAAAGACAAAAAGTTGTTAAAATCTGCCTACGCCAATTAATAGTTTAAAATGATATATCAGTTTTATATGTATCAAACACGGAGCATAATAATATACTGTAAGCTCAACTATACTATGAAATCAACATGTGATAAATGGTAATTGATTCCAATAATATCTACAAACACTATATTAAAAGTTGGAGCTTCTTTTTACAAATTTTAAAAATTTAACGATATAGAGATATAGTTTATTGTTTGGACACCGATATTGATCTGACAAACAACGATAAGATGAACGAGACAGATAAGATGATGGGCGATGTCCTGCTTGTAGCATCTTCCCGAGATCACGAGATGAGAATCCACCGGTGTGTGTTTGTGTGTTTGTGTGCGAGTCTCAGAAGCGGAAGTTGGGGAAGGCAAACATATCATAGGAGCCGGGCATCTCACGTGCCCCCCCTCCGTTGCTATGGTGATGATCAACGAGGGCAGAATAGGCGGCTGCAGCCGAGCTGAGACATGCCGAGCGTCCACGCTGATTGGATGACTGAGTGATGCCGCCGACCCCCCCATAACTCCCAGCTGTCATATGATTGGCTGCTGCCACGGCAGCGAGAGAGGTTCCATTGGTCGAAGGGTCGCCACTGCCAGAGGGGGGGAAGTTGAGGGGGTCTCCTCCTGGGGGCGTGTTGTTGGTGAGCGCGGCTGCTTTGCTGGTGAGGAAGAGATCATCGGGGAGATGACGGAAGAGGGAGGCTGCGGTCGCTCGATCCTTCACTCCAATGCCGTGGGGCTGGGGAATGGTGGTGGTGGTGGGAGGGGGAGTGACAGGAGGGCTGGTTTGGGAGGAAAGGGGGGTGCTGGGGTCGTGTCGAGGCTTATGGGCACCTTGGTGGGCGGGGGGTGGCTTCTGGGGTTCCTGAGTGAGGGAGCGAGGGAGGGAATGGTTGAAATGAATTACTCTATGAGAATACAGTAGTAAAGTGTTATTTAAAACTTGTTATATGAATCTTATTTTACAACATTTATTTTGTACATCCAAATTTAAGAATTTAATCAGTAAACTTATATTAAAGAATTAATCAGTAATTTTACAGAATTAATCAATAATCTTACAGAATTAATCCATAATCTTATAGAATTAATCAATAATATTACAGAATGAATCAATAATATTACAGAATGAATCAATAATCCCGTAGAATTAATTAATAATCTCAAATAATAAATCAATAATTTTGTAGCATTAATCAATAAATTGGAATAAATAAATAATTTGTAGAATCAATCAATATTATTGTAGAATTAATCAATAATCTTAAATAATAAATCAATAATTTTGTAGAATTAATCAATAAATTGGAATAAATAATGAATAATCCTGTAGAATTAATCAATAATCCCGTAGGATTAATAAATATTTTTTAGAAATCAATCAATAATTTGTAGAATCAATCAATATTATTGTAGAATTAATCAATAATATTAAATAATAAATCAATAATCTCAAATAATAAATCAATAATTTTGTACAATTATTCAATAATCTTACAGAATGAATCATTAAAATTGTAGAATTAATCAATAATCTTACAGAACAAATCAATAATCTTGTAAAATTAATTAATAGTCTTACAGCTTTAATAAAAAATCTTGTGGAATTAATCAATAAACTTGTAGAATTAATCAATAATCTTACAGAATTAACCAATAATCCTGTAGAATTAATATATTATTTTGTAGAATTAATCACTAATATTGCAGAATTCATCAATAATATTGTAGAATTATTCAATAATATTGTAGAATTATTCAATAATATTGTAGAATTAATCAATAATTTTAAAGAATTAATCAGTATTCTTGTAGTATTAATTAATAATCTTGGAAAATTAATCAATAATCTTGTTGAATTAATCAATAATCTCACAGAATAATTAATTAATATAACAAATTTAAATAATATTACGCAATTAATCAATAATCGTATTCAATAATTAATATTTTTGTAGAACTAATCAATAAATTTGCACAATTAATCAATAAATACAAAAAAATCATCAATAAACAAATATACAAAAACACTTTATTAACCCTCCTATCCTCCTATCCTATTTATTAACCCTCACTCATTTTCAGCATCGCACTCTATGGATGTGAAACGTGGACACTAATAGAAGGCCGGCTCAGGCGAGGTCGTCCAAAGGCCCGATGGACTGACACCATCAAATCGATTGGAGGTGGATCTATGCAAGTTACTAACGCTCTTGCAGGCGAACGTTTGGATTGGAATAAAACTGTGAAGGAGGCCACGAAGGGACGGCGGACGTCCTGATCGAATTATGATGATGATGATGATGATGATCAGAACAAGGTGTCATTTGAAATTTTCGGTTGTCAAATGATCCATTAGAATTTAATCTATGTGTTTACATTTTCTTCATCATTTTATCACATTATTGTGTAGTTTTTCATGATGTTTTTAAATAAATAGTATTTAATAAATAAATAAATAAATAAATATATAAATAATAATAATATATACATAAATAATATTTCTTTAATTAGAAGCTTCGCTCGGTCAGCTGTCAATTCAGAGGTAAAAATTATAATGTTATAATCAAATTATATAATTATATTATTAAACATTAACAGTTAAAAATCTATTTTAGCTTATCTTTATCTAACAATATCAATAATTGACCAGAAACTATGTATTGGATATATAATAAAAATAATCAATAAATATTTCAGTCTAAAAGCTTAACTTCTTTTTGATATATTGTAGATAAAAAAATGTAATGTCTAAAAAAAATTATTTCAATTTGTTGTCTTTTGATGTATTACGTCATCAAATTATTCAGTTCTAAATATTACAAAATTAATGATTTGCTGTTTGCTTCAGTATATTTGGAGAAGTAAATGATCAAAAACAGGTGGATCAATTGGTTTTGAAAACTGCCAAATCATCGGAAAGCAGAAGAGAAAAGAAGACAGGAGAGAGGAGGAGAGGGTCAGCACTCACCCTGTGTCCCAACATGTGCTCCCCACTGCCACTGTCCCCCGAAGGTGACTCCCCAAGTCCGCCCAGGTTGGAGGACCCACCAGTCCTCTGGGTGGTAGGAGCACCCCCTCCATTGCGGGCCAAACTATCGCTGCGGTGCTTCTCAATGTGCTTGTTGAGATAAGTCTCCGAATTGTAGTTCTTGGAGCAGATGGGGCACACGAGACCCTATAGGTGGGGGGGGGGGGGGGGGGGAGAGAGAGTTGTCCGGAAGACATAGAGGTGAACGCCGCCGATTATGAATGTTTAACTATAGTTTACATAGATGGTCCATCTGCTGTATTTCATTAATGTTGGCCAACATCAATAAAAAAATATCTGACACGAACAGGTTATAGTATTTGTGTCATGTGTAATATGTTATAATTATTTCCTGAAATAACTTAAATACTTTTACATATCATCGGAATACTTGTATTTGTAATATGAACTGTTTCTTCTCAATATTTATAATATATTTAACTAACTCATTATAAAAGCAAGTGTTAGTAGTATATCTATATAATTCATTTTAACGAAATTTATTAAATCTAGTTGTTTTGTTTCTAAGAAATACGCATTTCAATTTTTTTTATAAATAAGAATAAACTTTAAATATATTTCATGAAATAATTACCACATATTTCACACAACACAAATTTATATGTAAATGAATTACTGTTTGTAGCAGACATATATTAAGTTCGATTTTGACCAAAATTAAGCATTCGATAATTTGTATGTTTGTGAAATGCAGATGTACCATCTATCTAAACAGATATTTTTGGTTTTTATATGATAATACTTGCAAAAATTTCAAATCACAAAAAAATAGAAAATCAATGTTTTTCTTAGTGCTTTACATTAAAAATAGCCACAGAATTACTAAAAAATGTATCAATCTAAATCCATCTAATATCCCCAATCATTCAAGTTTTAATTGGTTTCATTAATACTTTAGAATAATTGACACAAACAATTAAATTCCCTTTACAACATGACAGCTTTTTTTATATAGAAAATACGGAAATCATACGCATGGCAATATTTCCCGTTTCAAATTTCAAACTAAAAAAGTTAATGAGGCTGATGAGTTCAAAATAGCGTCTATCTGTTACTTATGTAAAAGTATTTTAAATATTCTTAAATGTAGCCCGATATTCCTTGGGGGGGGTTAAAGACTTCGATGACGTTCTTAATTAAACATGTTATTTCAATGTTTGCAAGAGTTACTTCTTGAACGTAGAATGTAGACTGAATACATTTATGACGCAAGATAAGTCTATAAATATCGATCGATAACTCTTAAGAGAAAATACTCTCTTTAGACATTTATTACAGCAGATAGGTTTTTATAAATTTCGACAATTAATGCAATATACCTACATTTTATTTGATTAGGGACGGTTTTATATTCTAAATCATAATCATCATATTTTCTACAATTCGTGAAGCATATACTAGTGTGAATACTTAGGAAAAATATGAGGATAAAATGAATATAATTCATAGAATACAGTTTTCGTTTATTAATAAATATGTAATGTTTTCTTAAAAAATTGTAATAAATAGAGTACTTAAATAATAAGCGTCAATTTACAATTGAAGTATTTAATTCACTACTGATAGACGCGGCAGTAATATCAATTAAAATGATTACATTATGAAATCATTGTCATATTAACATCTTGCCACTGTTAAGTTTAATACACAAAGTTGACAACTTTGATTACAATATATTCGACTCAAAGTAACCTATTTTTATCGATAATGTTCTAGCTGGAAAAAATTAATAATTTTATTAATATTAAATAAGATAAATATTCAGAATAAGTACTGTAGGTTAGGCATTTTTTTTAATTCCGTTTAGATCATTGTAATAATTATTATCACAGAGTGTTACAATAAAATGTAGCTAATTTACTATCAAAAAAAAATAATTGCAATAAGATAGATACAATATTATATCCATAACCGTATATTATATAAATGCAATCATTGTAGCAAATTTTGAACACCCGTTATTTAGACTAACATATAACATGGAATTACTTTGATTATTTAAAATGTATCTTTATTAAATTAAAATTATAAGCTGTATTGCGTAATGAACTTCATTACACATCGTAATTTCTATTTTTAAATATTTGTTTTATTTGCCGTTAAAAATTGTTTAAACTATCAATTACATTAATAATTGTAATATTTATATAAAACTGCGCATACTGTAACATCATATATATTTATATATTGAACGCAATTGAAACAGTTACTTCCAATCAAATATAACAAGCCACCGCACTTTTTTATTTTTTTGTAATTATTATTTTTTATTTATCATGATACAGATAGAAATAAAGCATTTGATTTATGAGGAGTTTTTTTATAAGATTAGTTAAATAATCGATAATCGTTAGATATTGTCTACATTGTCGTCTGCTTTTTATGGGCTTAGGACAATGATAGTCAATATACAGTATTTTGACTAAATGAAATTTTGTATTAAATAAGTGTACATCTAATTTAATTATAATTGGTAGAGACTAAAAAATTGAAATTAAAGGTAAAGACAGAATACTCACCCACCATCTGGCTTTATAATGCAAATACAGCCTAGTCAACGAAAGAGATTAAATCAATTTATAACTTAAAATGTTTTGTGAAACATCTGAACTAAAATATATCATATAAGATGTCTGGAAAACTGTTTGTTTTTTTTACTAACAGTGACAACTGATAAGAATAGACTTTGTTCCAGACAATAGTGTTGCCAAGGTAATATGATATTGGTTGGAATGCTGGTGTATATATAATACATACAGACACTGACAGAAACCAAATTAAAGATTTAATATAAAAAAACTTGTTCAATTGGTACAAGCAGAGAGCAGAGAAAGGTTATATTTAAACTTATTTTACACTGAATTTTAAAATATTTAACTGAATATTAGTTCTGTACGCAACACGTTATAAGTACGACTTTGTCTTATACACGAACATATTTCTTCAATATTCTAAATCTAAGTTTATCATATTGTGTTTATTTGTTCATTAAAAAAGATTAAAAAATTAAATTATGCATTCAAGTTGTTTAAAAGAATATAGGATGGTAAGGAAGGCTCACTATTTATTAAAATAAGCTTTCTGGTGAAAAAAGACTTAAACACAGAATATATGATGGTAATGAAGGCTCACTCTTTATTAAAATAAGCTGTTATGGTGAAAACAGACTTAAACACAGAACATAGGATGGTAACGAAGGCTCACTCCTTATTAAAATGAGCTGTTTTAGTGAATACAGACTTAAACAAAGAATATAGGATGGTAAAGAAGGCTCACTTTTTATTAAAATGAGCAGATTTGGTGAAAAAAATATATGGATGAAGAAGAAATGAGAGAGAACGTTACATCGAATATTGTAATAAGAACTAAAATTCCAGTATTCTGAACACTACATATTTTTAAAATAATAAACCTAATATAGTTTTGTAATGTAATGAGATTAAATTTAGTTATTTTCTCGCAAAACAAGTCACAAAAATTGCAGGTTTCGACAATAAGTTCTAAGATAGCATAAGACTGAGATAAGCGAGGATACCACGCACCTTGGAGTACTTGTGTACCGCATGTTTGGCTTGAACGTGGGTGTCTAACTCGTCCTGAGTGTCAAAACACATGAAACAGTTTTCACACCGGCACGGCTTCCCCTTCATGTGTTGTCGCTGATGTGACTGCAGGTTGGACATCTGAGTGAAGCATTTGTAACATGTGCAACACTTGTAGGGCTTCTCACCTGTGTGGATGCGTTCATGCTGTTGGACATGACTCAGCTGGGTGAATCTGCAATGTCACAAATATGTATTTTGCATAAGTTTTGTTACATTTAATGTTTGCTTTAATAGTGAGTTATCGAAAAGTTATTCACTATTAAAGCAAACATTGAATATATATATATATACTGTATATAAAACAGTAACACAAAAAGAGGAACACAATTTTAACAAATTAACATTTTTTAATGATTTACCTTCATAGACTATATATTATTTCCACTGGACTATACCAATGTCGTTATTTTTGCAACAAAAAATTCGCAATCCACCTATGTTTAACATACAATAAAATAAGCGACTAATTTAAAAAATATATATCTAAATATATTTAGAGACCCACCTACGGTCACAGAAACGGCAAGCGTATGGCTTCACCCCGAGATGGATCCTGCGATGTTGACTGAGATAGGCAGAGGTAGAGAACTGGCGACCGCACTGTTCACAGCGATAGGGACGAGGGTCCTGCTTGTGTACGTTGGAGTTGTGCTTGGCGAGGTCGTGTCGAGAGAAGCAGAGCTGTGGGGTCGTGGGTTAGGATAATTAATTAACCACGAAAATTAAGATTGATTATAGACACATTATTTTTCAATTTGGCTAATCTTAGGAAGTGTTGAGAGCCCTCGACAGTCTCATTGTTTACAATAGAATAAAAATAAATAAAAACATAATTTCGCCTAAATATCGCAGAAATATTCCAATTAGTGGAAAAAATTGCAGAAGGACTCGCAAAATGCGCTATTTTTGGAAAATTAAACCAACAAAAATGCTTATCGGGACTGAAAATTATTCGATATAATCGAAAAAATTGTTATAACAGATTAATACGTTTAAATATACATAAAACCAATTAATTTAATTTTTTTAGCTGAAATCAAAACCGCTATAAACAGAGTTGACTGTAATTCTGATAAAATCGATGACTATAATCAATTAACATTTATAGTCGATGACCATAATTGACGTCTATAATGAATCAATTAATAATCGATGACCATAATTGACGTCTATAATCAATTACTAATCGATGACTATAATTGACGTCTATAATCAATTACAAATTGATGACTATAATCGATGACCATTATTGACGTCTATAATAATCAAATACAAATCCAAGACTATAATCGATAACCATAATTGACGTCTATAATCAATTACTAATCGATGACCATTATTTACGTCTATAATAATCAAATACAAATCCAAGACAATAATCGATAACCATAATTGACGTCTATAAACAATTACTAATGGATGACTATAATCGATAACTAAAATCGACGTATGTGATCGATGATTTTGATTTCGGGATTAAAAATTTACATTGTATAATTTAAATGTGACAAAAAGTCAATCTTTTAAAATGAGATCGAAGTAGCTGGTAACAGATTCATTCACACTGATATTGTTTTCAGACTAAGTCTTATAATTTCAAACGTTTTTAATGTTGCCCTTTACTTATTGAAAAAATGTTGAGCATTTTAAAATGGAAAGAAAATATTTAAATAAAGGTATAAAGGTATATACAAATGTTTAATGTATAAGAAGTTTTGTAGTAAAACATTGTTTAAGATAACAAACAGATTTAAATAGTGAATTTATTTAATGGAATTTAGAATCATATTTTTTCTCACTCGCACTATTAATAGTATCTTTATTATGTATGCATATCTCCAGACATCTATAACTAAGTATGTTGGAAATATAAATAACAATGAAATGGTTTTTTTGTTATATTTTATAGATAATAATTTACCTCAATAGAAATGACGCCGTAAACAACATTCATAGTATATACATGCAAAACTTGGTGTAACGGTCCGGATTCATGCTATCTTCTATAAAGAATAACAAGAAATTAATAACTCCACTTAAACTTTGTTAATTGTTGCAAAAGTCTTGTATTATTTAGACTTCTATTAATTTTTATGATATTTCGATTTTTACGCTTATAATTTGAAAAAATAACATAACTATAGTAGTATACACATAATACAATAGGTTAACTTTTACGATTAAGTAAAGAAAGCCAAAGTGAGGAGCGCGTGTCAATCACGGAATGAAATATCGATTAATATATGTATTGTAGGAATATGAATTGAAATTATATTTTTCTATAAGTAATTAATAAATACAATAAATTTATGCTAATTTCATATCATGATATAGTAATATAATAATACTTGTTTATATGAATTGACTTATATCAGATACGTAAAAAAGTTTATTTATAAAAAGAATCCCGTTAATTATTTCAATTAATTATTGTTGAATTAATGTTATATTTTCATAATGAAAATATCACAGATTATATTAGTATCTCCATTATAAAATTTCACCATTATTTAAAGAAAAATATTTATTTTGTTCAAATCTCGCCCATGTCTAAAACAATCGCATACATAAATTAACCAACATATTGTTGCTCAATATCAATATCAATCATTTTTTCATTGTATTCATTAATTGTAACATCACCAAACCAGCATTTCAACGAGTAACTGATTATGTAATATGAAAATAAACTACATTCATACCAAATGATGAAAAAATAGATAAATTTCTAGTCGCGGGTTCATAATAATTGAAATTCCTGATTGTGAAGAGTCAGAAAATCATGATTTCTATCAATGTCATTTACATTTGGAATTACTTTCTTTTAGCATAAAACAATTAATTATTTAGAGATTCAACATAACATATTAGAAATCGAGTGATTGAAATAACATTCTTCGGAAGTAGGGCGATTATATTCATCATATGATATCGTATCTGCACAGAGAAATCGTTAATATCCAGCAGTGCTACTTACTTTAATTTACGAAAAGAACAGATATTTTAGATTTAATACAAAAACTACAATGCCTTATTTTGGCGTTATAATCTATACAGGTAGTAGAAAAAAAACCTTTAATTCAATATTGAAAAAACCATATTTGTGAAAAAAATATATATTAAAAACAGTTTTGAAATATACTTTTTAATAAATTTGAAAAAAACAGAAGCTATCGCACATTTTGTTTCAAACAACAATTGCTACCTTCAAATGTAGGAATGATTCCCTTATAATTTGATAATTATTAAAAGTAATTCAGTTAAAATATGTTTATAATAACTGCTTACACAGACACATCACGCAAATAAGCAATGAAGAATTATAACACAATTAATTTGTATTTTTTAATATCCAAACTCCGAAAAGAGTTGTTATCCTTTAATAACATATAAAACAGCTGGGGTGACAGACCGGGGCAGCATTCCAACTACAGGAAACCTTAATTTTCACTCGTGACTATGGATGATGACGAGTGACACAGTGTGACAGCTCATTATATCTGTAGAGGTGGCAAGGTGTTAAAGGGGAGTGTGAAGGGGGGGGGAGGTAAGGCACAAACAAGCATCAATCTATAGGGAAGAATAAGTCGTGCTATAACTGCGTCATCAAGGTGGAGGGACACCTTTTTTAAGGCAACTCGCATGTCAAGCTGTTAACAGTTGAGGTGCAAAGCAGCGGATGTCGAGATAATCAGGGAACAAATTAGAATTAAAACTTTTTGTGAAATGCAATAGGCGGGCGGGGGAGGAAGATACATCTTTCCGCTTCTATAGATTATGAAGTTTGTGTAATTTTTAGTACAAAAGAGAATTGTGTGTGTATTATGCTGTCTTTACTTGTTGATTTTAACTTCTGAAGTTCTTTGAACGTATCCATAGAGTAGGTTTCCTTCCTTTCTGTTTTTTAGGTTTCCTAAGCTGCTTTTACAGAGTGCCTGGTTATCACCGTACAGATCAACAAAAGTTATGACACATAATAAAAGACTAAGAGAATGGAAAAAATGTCTATGCAACATCAGTTAAAAAAATTATCTGATGTTTATCCGAATTAGTTTTTTCACTAGAACTCATACAGAAGTTATTATATTGAATCACAATTAATTGTTAGCTCTAAAAAATGCAATGGGTCTACTATATGTGAATTAATTAAGTATAAGTTTTTTTAATCCATCTTGTTCAAAATATATGTTGCGGAATGTCAAATATTTTTCATAAATACATAAATATGTCGATTGAAATGAAACAAACTAAAACATATTTTTTAATTTTAAAATATCACAAAAATACGTATTCAGATTTTTTGCAGAATGCATAAGTATATTAACAAAAGTATATTAAATAAAATGATTTTTTCACTTTAAAAAATTAACAAATTTTATAGATACTGAAGTATATTATATTTGGGATATTCACAAATTTAAAATAAATAAATTAAATTTTAATATCATAAGCAAACTACAGTCCGATATCGATTACTACTGACGATAAGAATTAAAATACGATTGTATTATGTTAGTATTCCTGTATATAGTAGTATTGTATATGTTAGTATTCGTGAATATAGCCCACCGAAAGATATCAGAACAAAATATACAATTTAGATTGGCCACTTGACAACTGAAACAAACAATTACAATATGAAGAAGTATAGTGTCTGTAGAAGTGTGTCTGTAGAAGTATAGTGTATGTAAAAGTGTGGCTGTAGAAGTGTGTCTGTAGAAGTGTGTCTGTAGAAGTGTGTCTGTAGAAGTGTGTCTGTAGGACAGATAAAAATAACATATTCAGAATCAGTATCTGAAAGACAACTATAATATATTTAAGTATTAAATACGAATAAAATAAATGTTAAATGTTAAAAGTTAAAAGATTATTTCTATACACGGTTATATCGATCATATTTCACTGTAGAACCTAGTCCTAAAATAATAAAAATGTTAGTCCAAAACAATGGAAGAAAAAAATAAAATGATCTTAATGTTCAAAAGAAACGATATCAAACTTTGAGATTAGAATTTGTCTTTGGACAACGACTGTAATATAAGATATACTAAATGAAAAGAAAAGGTAGCGGTAAGTCTAGTGTGGGGCAAAATGGACGTGTAAAACAGATATTATACTTTATTATAGATAAATATGTTGAAAATAAGTAATGAAATTGGACATATTACATAATTTGTTTTTTTTTAAAACGCAACGGAGCACATAGTGAAAAACAAAATTATTCTACATATTATGATAGATATTTTAATTTTACCAACAAACTTTTACAACATTACAGCTTTTACAACATTTACAACAACTTTTAATGAACGAGTTAACGAGTTGTTGTAAATGTTGTAAAAGCTGTAATGTTGTAAAAGTTGGTTGGTAAAATTAAAATATCTATCATAATATAGAAAATAATTTTGTTTTTCACTATGTGCTCCGTTGCGTTTTTAAAAATATACAATTATGTAGTACGTCCATTTTCATTACTTATTTTCAACATATTTATCTATAATAAAGTAATATCTGTTTTACACGTCCATTTTGCCCCACACTAGACTTACCGCTACCTTTTCTTTTCATTTAGTATTGTGTAAAAAATACACTTTCACTTGAGTATGAAGGAAGAAAATTAAAAATTAAAAGAGAAATTTCTATAATATAGTAAGCATTTATATCACTTTTGGTCTACTACTTATCTTAATTTCTTAAAATATTTTTTTCCTTTTAAAATGGCAAATCATGTCAAGCAAACTTTCTCAAATGTTGTGGGGACATCGCCACCGAAACCCCCTTTTACTGTCATGCGTAAATTTACTGCATTCAACAAGATTCTCGATTATGTCAATATTCATTTCATCTAAGTACCACATCATCCTCCCTTTCCCTAAATAAAATAAATAAAAGAGGATATTAATTTTATAAAAATGTTTCACAAACAAACACACACAAGCATACTTACAATGGAAACAGGCACAGACAGAGCGAGAAATAAACAAGGGAACGCTTACTAAATAATCAATAGGTGGAGACAGATACTTCTTCTCTCTCTCTCATCGACGGTGTCTAACCACATATCTCACATTTGAGGCTATCCACAGTCGCGACGACAAATGATAAGGGAAATGAACTCATTAACTGGCGGAAGGATAAAATCGAACTCATGAGCCAGACTATAGCCAGACAGTGAGAGAAGTAATATCAGAAAAAAGACGTCTTGGAGTTACACTTTATTATCACACACACATCCATGCCGAAGAAATTAAAATTCTGCCCGCAATGTATTACAGACTTTTTTTATATATAACATACATCTAATAAACACAGACATAACTAACGTGTTCAAATTGAGAATATTATTTATATAAATGTATCTCTCTCACTCCCTCTACAAAACAGAATTATTCGAATGATTTAAAACTAAAAAAGGCCTGTATAAGAACTGGCAAGAATGAACATTCAAAGAAAAAACTGCCATTCAAGTTAGCCTATCTATAAGAGAATGGAATGAGACTGGCGCAAGAAAAAAAACATGTTTTCACATTTTTCATAATTGAAACCAACACGCGATGTATAATTTCTGTGGCATGTCTCAATGTTTCGTCAAATTCATCGACGATCTCATATTTACGTCAATTGGAAACGAAAAAATTATAAATAATTTTTTTTCGGTAATATTTCTCTAAATATCTATATACAGTTAGATATCGTATGTTGATTCGAAGGTCTTTGTTAAAATCTAAATTTGAGATCGGATCGAGATATTTCCACTAGTTTATTTTAGTATTTGTAAAAAGAATAAAAATATGTAGTGATAGAAACTATCCTCAAAAAAAAGGTTTTTAAATGTGAAAATGTTTTATAGATCCTCTGTTGTTTTATAGTAAACAAAGGAATAAATTATAGAAAACTATATGTTATATTGATCAAATATATTAAAAAATATATATATATAAAATAATAATTTTTTATGTATAATATTTCTTTAACTTGTACAATAGCTTATTATTCAATAGATAAATATCTGATTTTATTAAAAATAATTTTTGTTTTTAAATATGATGATAAAATAATGACAATTATATATTGGCCATATACGGCATAGAAGGAATTGGTGATTTCATTTTGCTATGAGTGTAACTTTACATGACTTAAAAAACTTCAAGATCAAGGTTTAAAATATTAAAAAATAAATAAATTAGCAATGGGTGTTTATGAAAATATATCAACAACCATGAGAAGCATATATATATATAGTTCACAAATGGTTTATACTAGTTAAATATACCCAACAAATAAAAAGGGAACAATATAATATGTAGAATTAATAAAAAACATGCATTTAAAAAAGCCCAAAACGACTGAACAAAACAGTAATAGTAATTTAAACTCCCTCCTATTTTAACAGAACAATTAATATTAATAATTGTAAACAATGCAGATATTGTACAAGATAGTATACATGCTGTATAGTAATCACAAATTTCTTGTTCATATATAGACTTTAAACCAGCCCCCACAGCGATATAACATATATATAAATATATACCAAACCAGCTGTCTGGAATAAATTGAAAGGTTTTCAAACAGAAGGCGGCACCTATTCATTAAAATTAGACAACAGAAAAAGGATCTGTAACTATAAAGAACAAAAAAACTATAATTTTGGATTTGAGGATAATCAATCCAGCGGTATAGAACAAACAATGAGCAGGATAGAGTAAAAAGGAACAGAATTGGGAAGCGACTTTGGTCGGTGCAATGCTTGCCATTGTTAAGCAACAGTGCGCCATGCTTGCTGAAATGTTTCCAAAGCATTGCAGGGTATCCAACATATAGTTTTTATAATTTTGTACATAACTCTTTCCTATATAGAGAAGCTAATATATTATGACAAAAGATATGCTTTATAAATATTACGCTCACATGTCTATTTGAAAAATAATTAATTGGAATATTAATTATTCCCCATAACATGAACATCATATTTAATTACAATAGAAACTTTATTTTATAAATTTACCATTTTTTATAATTGCTAATGTGTTTTTTGAGGTTAACATAATTTTTGAAAAAAAGAAGGGAGTTCATTTTTAAATGTAATTCAGAAATTGAAAAACAATTATTTTAGGCAACTCCGCTATAGTGAAGGTGCCAATATTACAGATTGGTTTTTGAACAGTTTTATGTTTAAAATGTAAACTCTTTATTTCTGATCGATAGTGCTAGTATGTAAATGTGTGATATATATAGCAACGAATGTCTATACTTAGATCTGAAAATCTATATCGCTCTACCTCCAGCGTTGCGTCTTCAAAAGGATTGAAGGCCCCCCACCAGCACCCTCTAACTCCAACAGAACTGAATGTTCAACTATCAAATATTAGGGAAACTTACATATTTAATCTAATGTTTATTCATATTATATTTTGTAGACTATACAAACATTCGGAAGCATATAACTTCGATAAATTATTCATATGTGGCTTAAAAAATTACAATAAATGGGTCTATTATGTTCTGATAATATTGATATAAAAGGTGTGCAAAGACAAATACAGGGATAATGATATGAAGTCTGAACATGAAAGGTAACGTCCATTGAAAAAATAATGAAATCTTCTTTTGGGGAATAAGTATGAAAAATGAAATATTTTGCTATATTAGATATACAAATAACCATTTTTAAAAAAGTGTTGTATTTCATCAACAGATTAGTTGTATTACATTAATATTCAAAGAAATTCATATTAATTAAACAATTGACATATTCCCGGCTATTCAAATTTTAAAGAATACTTAAAATATCGTTTACATTTGTATCAAATACTTTGTTCTAATATAACACATAAACAGTACAAGGATATCATTATTCGCTTATACAGAACATGACAATTACCCAGTAAGATTTAATGAAGTGTTACAAGTCAGAGCGATTGGGCTGTGTATAGATAACAGACCCAACGCATCATATCAATATACTCTTGGGCAAAATTTTCAAATCAATATAAAATAGTCATTCTGTAAATAAAAGGGTGAAGGAGAATTTATTACTTTTTTCACAATTGAAATATTTTATGAAAAATCAATAATCCTAGCGAAGATAAAAATATATATTTAACATAATACGATTTTTATTACTACACTTTATAGTTAAATATTTTCATTGGTTTTCCGCAAGTGTAAAACTCCATAGTATAATTATAATAGCATAACTTATTATAATATATATTATACACCTACTAAACTAATGCATAAATAACTAACGCTTTTTACAAAAAAAATAAAAATTTAAATAATAAAAAAGTTTCGAAAAGAAAACCAATGTTAAATTTAGAATACTACACAAGAAAGCTAGATAATATATATATCTATATATCTATATATTATACGCTTGAAAATTATATGAGATAACCGAATATCGACGAAGGAGTGTTAAAAACAGTGTCAATAAATTCGGTAACGAAAAAATTCGGTAATCGATCTTCTAAAAATTAAATATGAGATGAAGAGAGTTATCAGTATAATGAATGTGACTGGATGGACAGATGGATTCAAGACTATCACACTGAAATAAACATGAAACAAACCGAGATTTACAGAAAACTTGAAGGTTATTTTAAATATATAAAAAAGCGTATATACATGAAAATGAGAACATTTATCACGAAGCATGTACAGAATTGTCCACTTGATTCTTTTCTATTTATTCTCAATTTTTCAAGAAGTGTGGATTGATATTCATAATGTATGCGAAACATTCAAAGAATGAAACTAAAAGACAATCTGTAGAAATATTTGATAATGAAAAGAACCTACAGTTGATATTATGATTTAGACGTACTGATGGTAAAGTTAAAAGTACGAGAAAGAAATTATACAAAGGTATAATGCTAAACATGAAAAAAGGAACAAACACAACCCAAATACATTCAATAGTACTAAATGATCCAATGAACAAATTAGTTGAACATCAGGGTTTCTTCAAGAACTCTGCGAGAACTTTTAGTTATAACGTAAAGTTCTATACAGCAATTTAACAATACAATAAGTGAATGATCAAAAATGTAACGATATTTTAGCAAAGTAGAAGTTAATCATGATTGAAGATATAGAACGTATTTTACATAAATCTAGCTTATGTCAAATGAGGTTTAAGTTTAAGCATCAAAACATGTTTCCTATCTTAAACAAAATAAATTAAAAAATGCCAATTGTCTTAAAATATAACCAATAAGTAGTATAGAAGGATGCGTTCTAGATCACCCCCCCGCCCACGCATTTTTTTTTGATGAGTCATCCCCCCCTCCAGTGACCTTGATGACTCATTTCTAAAAATAGATTATGACTCACCCACCCCCCCGTGACCTTGACGAACTCGTGTTCCTATTGGCCGATTTCAACTAGGTCAAGGTCGTTTCCGACTAAATCGG
>JAUZND010045956.1:0-20260 GCA_034780555.1 Coelogynopora nodosa | reverse complement strand
GTCATGGATGGCCATTGGGAATACTTCAAAATTATAAAAACTATAATGTAACTACAGATAGCTGTGCCGCGGCGGCTTAAGTTTGGTTAAATAGGGTTAATAGCCTTTCCACAGCTTTATCCATCACTGCCGGGAACACGTTAAAATATCTATCCCATCGTCCGAGTGCTGCCCATTTGCTGTATTAAATAAACTGCATGTTAGACAATTAATTAATTCAATTTAACCTGTCTCCAACAGTATGGTATTTATATAATAAAACATCAAAATGTCTAATAAAGGTGAACAAATAAGTCATATTTTTACAGTAGAATATTATATATACTATTTATCACACGTATGTTACGATGTTTTCGCATATGTAATACAATAATTATGATATAATATATACTTTCACACAAAAAACAAAAAAATATGATATCGAAACACTATTTCACTCTTCAACACGTAAATGGTACGCTTGATTTACATCCTAGCCTAGCTGCTATAGTTAAATATCGACACCTTTTAAAGTTGACCTATATAGCCTACTAATATCAGCCTGAAAACTAATTTTCTCCACAGGATTATCTTCCGCCGAGTATAGACAGGCGCGAGGCTGTTCTGGCTGAGAAGCGCACCCAGTACTTCAACTTCGTCGACCAGTACTTTCACATGCGCCAGGGCCAGAAGGTCAACTCGGAGATGTTCCATCAGATACAGAAGGACCTCATGCGCATGAACACTTTACACAATAAACCGGAGATGCAGGAGGTGAGATTTCAGCACAGTTTGCGTAAATCGTTATTGTAATATAATAATTTTAAATATTTTATTATTTATTAAAAATTTGCCGGTCGATTTGATGTCATATACATATTGGCTTCACATTTTTCAATCTAATTCCATATTTTCGTTGAAAACTCATTGAATTTAGCAATGAAAAAGTGCGTCAAATCGGATATAGTTTTTTTTATAAATTTGTTACTAATAAATCGGTGATTATGTCAAAGTCGGTCGTAAACATTTTAACAATTTGTTATATTTTTAATTTTAGCGGGATAAGGGGTGAAGTCTGTATAAATTGTGTTGATCAATAAAATTTATATTAATAGGATAAAACACCAAAAAATTACTTTAAATAAATGGCATCCCTTATATTCCACTGAAAATAAGTTTCACATTTCAGCTTCAAATATTGAGTTAATAATTTACTGCCTACTTTCACGTGATTGCTGATAGCGCTATCCGTTTGTAGAGGGATCTTAGCTATTAGCGATACATCTGTTTTTATTTACTTGCAAACTAGAACCGATTGGAGTAATCAGTCGGAAATGTTAGCCATTAACTTCAAACACTGTATTTTAATGCAACAGATATAGAACTGCTAGCGGTTAATTATGTCACAATGTATTGTATCAATAGGGCATTTCATGCAATACACACAAGCATGTGACACATATTCACGAGGCAGAGTATTACACAGCACTGACTTCTGGCATAGAGGGGGTCACTGCAGAGCCGAGATTATAGACAACAATATGTGTCGCATGAGATTTGATGAAACTTTCCTATTTGTGGCTGGTATTTTTTTAAATTCCTTTATAGTGTTATATTTATAGTTCTTTCTTTAAATTTTATTTCAATTTAGAGCGTTAAATTTGCGTCAAAGTATGTATGCCTAATTTATACTACTTTTAAAACAAAGCCTTTAATAAGAAGAGAGTGCAATTAGCAAAACCGTGATGAATTAGTGGTGAACTTTACGAGTATAGTATTAAGAGTAAATATGAAATATAGTGTTCGACTGTCGTATTTATGGTTGTTGGAGTGCTGGAATTTCCGTGTTTTGGTTACCTGTTAGTTATAATATCATTATTTTTTAGACATGTATACAAGATCTTGTTGCACGTAGCTGTCAAAAGTTATGGTGTTAAATAATCGTTAATACTAGTTAAATAAGCTTTGGTTAATATAATTTAAAAAACAATCCGGCGTTTCCAGTTGCCTACATATCAACTATCAATAAAAAAATTATTGTTCAGTTAGCTATTTCATTAATTATTTTTTCTAACTCATCTAAATGGTGAATTATACTAGTAGTGAAAAATATATGTATTGTATTTACCCATATTTCTGATCATTATTTTAATAAAGAATGATTAATTATTAAACTAATTTCAACGTTAATCAAAACTTGACATGTCCAATCGGCAATGTTTTGATAAAGTTTGAATTAAAATGTGGACAATTTATTAATATTATTGTTATCATTGCTCCTTGAATCGCAATTGTGTCATCATTGTCATGATTGGGCCTTGAAACGCAATTGTGTCATCATTGTTATCATTGCTTCTTGAAACGCAATTGTGTCATCATTGTCATGATTGGGCCTTGAAACGCAATTGGGTCATCATTGTCATGATTGCTCATTGAAACACAATTGTGTCATCATTGTCATAATTGTTCCTTGAAAAGCAATTGTGTCATCGTTGTTTTCATAAAATAACAATATAATAACTTATTACAATTTCGAAATATCGAGCTCCAATATTCTACCATGAATTTCATAATACGTTTCTTTTCTATTACGACCAATATCTTTTCGATCACTTTTGTCATTACCAAACACGAATTCAGTGAGCTATCAACATGTTTCAAAATATTTCAAGCAATGACGCGGCAACTAAATTGTTTCTCAATCGTGATGGCAGTTATAGATGTTCTTATACTCTTATGATACCAATTATTTCACTAGTAATATATTATGTACACTATTAATATATTTTAGTACTGTGTTATAGAGTTAGTTTTAATTCTATGTACGGTATCCATTTTATAAGTTTGTGGTTGTCCCTTAGCAGAAGAATAATATTACAAAAACTGATGTTGATAAACTGTTTTTAGTCACATTATTCAAATGTTTTATTCATTTTCCTCAATCCTATAACTTTATTATTATATTGGTTCTGTAATCTTGTACCAATGATTGCATCCACGCAGCTATTTGAACGCATCCTCTTCATCTGGTCGATGAGACATCCAGCCAGTGGCTATGTTCAGGGCATCAACGACCTGCTTACTCCCTACTTCGTTGTCTACATCTCGGCCTATGTCAATGTTGGTAAGTATTTAACCAAACCCAGGGGTCCTTACTCAAATCTGTGATAATTACTGTATAGGCATAACCATAACTTAGCACAGTATTTACTTAGGAGTGACGTCAACAAACAATTATCAGCGCGGCAATACCAATCCCTGTTTTTCCCGATGTATTTGTGTGGCAATGAGTCCTATTAAAAAATACCTTATTTTTGTAAATATGTCAATCTTTGCGTATCATTTATGTGTTTTATTTAAAGTTTATGTAACAAAATACATGTAGGTAACAGGTTAGAACAAAATACATGTAGATACCAGGATGGGAAAAAATACATGTAGATACCAGGATGGAACAAAATACATGTAGATAACAGGTTGGAACAAAATACATGTAGATATCAGGATGGAACAAAATACATGTAGATACCAGGATGGAACAAAATACATGTAGGTAACAGGTGGAAACAAAATACATGTAGATACCAGGATGGAACAAAATACATGTAGATACCAGGATGGAATAAAATATATGACGTAGATAACAGGTTGGAACAAAATATATGTAGATAACAGGTTGGAACAAAATATATGTAGATAACAGGTTGGAACAAATATATTCTACATCAACTTTTATATAATATTACTTGTTAACGAAATTATATCAATAATACATATTAAGTACACGTCTAAGAGCCAAAAAATCTTGTAGTTATTACCGAATATAATATTAAAGCAACATCGTGTACACTCTATAATAGTGTATGAATCATTTCCATCACATGAATATATATTATCGGTCAGTATCTGCTGAGTTTGTGGATTTCAAAAAAGCATCTAGAACTATCTTCAGAGCATCCATTTCTACTATCCTCAAGTTTTTATGGAGTTTCACCGATTCTAATTACCTCAATCATGGATCTCAACCCAAACAGCCCAAACGAGCCCTATCCCTATAATGAAAATTTTCTCTACCTCTTCAGACGTATTTCAGGGCGACACATTCATGGCACCTTTCAGTTTCATTACGGCCCTAGACTACGTCATTCGGAACTCAATATCAGCCGCGGATAACTATCTGCTGCAACGAAAACGCAGCTTTAGACATCCAGCTATTCTGGTGTATGCTGATGACATCGCGATTCTCTGCCTTGATCCCGCTGCAACTCACCGTATCCTTTCTGTTAATTTCTGCCATGTCATGAGGATAAAGCAGTTGAATTTAAGATTAGTGCCAAGAAAACGAAAGTCCTCCACGTCTCCAAGAATACTACTCCTCCACTAACGTTACCAACGGAAGTCATTTTCAAATGAGAAGAATTTTAATGTTTTAGTCTGAATATCATGAAACTAGACTTACTCTTTTCATACCAAAGAATGCAAGCCTGGGGAGCAGTTCACTCTTTGTCAAGTATTTTCCCCTCCGCTGCAGCTGATAAGACCAAGATTCGACTCCTCGTCGATGTCATTGGGTCAATGTTGACTTACGTTTATTTATTTAGTGAAAGTCGTTTATTTTTTAATTGTAACAGCCTCTGCCACAAATAGCAGACAGATGGTTTCCGAATGAAAAAGCTACTCCACATGGGATCAGCCTTAAAAACGAACAAGTTTAATAAGTAAACTCATTTTTAGCATGTTTTACTGTCGAAAATATTTTACTGTTATAATTTCAAATATAATTGTTATACAAATCCACTGTTATTTTTTTTGAACAGATCGTCGAGTTTATCTGTTTTCTTTTTTTTTATAAATTTAGATTCCTTTATTCTAATTTTTTTAATTGTTATTGCATGCGATAAATATCAGTCATAGAAAAATTTCCCGATAAGAAAGAAATATCATACGTTTCTGTCACATACAGGGAAACTTAAAAACAAAAGGATAATTTGGTTGAAAAATATAACAGGGAACACAGAAAAAATCAAATGGCGGGAAAATTACTTATATTATAAAAATATTGGGAGGCCATTATATACATGTGATGTATATTAACATATTGTAGTACCATTTTTTACTTTCATAATTACAATACTATTTAAACCGTAGATTATGTTCCCATTAAAATACAGTCTTCCTACCAACCCTGGATACACCTGTAAAAAATTATCATTAATTATGGTACTAGAAATGATTATAACATTTTAAGTAGTCTTTCGCTAATGTACATGTTTTATGGTGAGTGACGAGAATTCAATTTAAAGTAACAATTTTCCAGAAAAACGATAACATTAAAATTTGGTACATAAGTATGTTTTGCTTATTTAACGTCAAATTAAAAAATATTCTTTCCCTAGATCTGAACACAGCCGGTGAGTTGATCCTCAGCTCAGCACCCACGGCAGAGGAGCTCCGACTGGTTGAGGCCGACTGCTTCTGGTGTGTGTCTCGCCTGCTGGACAGCATCCAGGACCACTACACCTTCGCCCAGCCCGGCATCCAGACCAACGTGGCTGCCCTGGCCAAGCTGATAGAGCGGCTGGACGGATCCCTGGACAACCACATTGTGTCCAACAAGGTGGAGTATCTGCAGTTCGCCTTCCGCTGGATGAACAATCTGCTCATGCGAGAGTTGCCGTTGCGCTGTATCATTCGGCTTTGGGACACCTATCAGGTAGCTGACTTACTTATGCTTCTTTGTGTCAATTGTTAGCAGAAGTACACCCGAAGGCTTCCTGCTTCACCTATAAAACCGAAAAGCTCCTAAAATTTTATTCTTTTTAAATTTGCACTTTCATTATTGCCATCTTCAGTCGGAGCAAGACGGCTTCTCCCACTTCCACCTGTACGTGTGTGCCGGCTTCCTGCTCAACTTTGCCGCCGAGCTCAAGCGTGAACGCGACTTCCAGGGGATCATCCTGATGCTGCAGAACTTGCCCACCTATCATTGGACCGACGAGGAGATCAACATGCTGCTTGCCGAGGCCTACAAGCTCAAATGCCTCTTCTCCCAGGCGCCTAAACACCTCGATCGTGTCAAATGATGTGTTTGAAGGGGGGAGGGGGGTGGATTGCGGTTTACAGAAGCCGTACTTACCTCACTACTAGTAACGCTATAGTTTGATTAGTTGTGCAATTTCATCATCTTTTCGGGAATAGCCAGTTTTTGTGGTTTTGGCTAGCCGATTATTACATGTGTGTGTAAATATACGGTATGTTTATTTATTTATTTATTTATATAAAAGTTTCTCCACTAAATCATTTATTGTGCCATAAATATAAATTTGTAGAATTGTACTGTTTCCTTTAAAATATGTTATCATTTGTTTATCTATATTAAGGTATAACTTTATGCTAAGAGAGTATGACCTTATATATTCTACCAATTTGTTTATAGGGAAGGCTTCTGTAGAACTATTTACCAAATATAAATATTGTTACTGCCTATTGTTCCCTATCATATCAGACATGGTCAATCAATCTGCGACCCAGCTGTGACTTTGCACTCAAATGATTTCATATTTTTCTTTCGTGTAAATATCGGCTTCTCTCGTTTTTATTCAGTATTGTAAAACTGACCTGCATCGATTAATGTATTTTTGGTTGCAATCACAGGAAAGGAATGTTAGTGTAATTTGTAACAATCACTAGAGCTACACAAATGTATCCCCTATCGACCCATACTACCGATTTGGTAGTAAATAAACTGGTTGTATCATATTATTATTTATATATATTAAGTTGAGTATTTGCACGTTTTTGCTAGCAGCATATATATAATTATGTTTTATGTGCAGCATATTTTGCCTATACTTACTAGGTAGCATTATTTAAAGAGTCGTGGAAGGTATTCTCTGTGGTATATATAATGTATTTATTTTTTGACTTCATGAAATACTGTCAGGTTTTCTGTAATTATTTTTACGAAAAATAAATATTTGAACAATTTTTTGTGTTTCTTAATGTTTTTTATAGATAAAATCTTTTACGTTGGATAGGTTGATATTTTAAGTTTTTGTTACCTTAACGAGTAAAATATTGTATTTGTATATATATTATACAGTACAAGTAAATAATATTAAAGTCTTCAAATATGGATAGACTTGTTGAAATGCTGTTTGACATATACTAACTTCGATTGTCCTGATGACTTCTTATAAGGCAGTATAACTAACTCTTCCTTCTCATAACGATCTGTCAAAAATGCCAATAGGGAATTATATATTTTATTGATTATATCAAACATTTTCAAAAGAAATCATTATATGCTGAATCATGCATTATATATTTAATAATTATATTAATTGTGGTAAAGTATTATACTACTTTAATATAATTGGGTACTATATTATATAATAATAGTATAATAAAATATTTGAATATACACTCATTCAATTCTATGTTTACTGTACAGCTTAAATTACATTTCTTGTATTTTGTTATTTTATTATACTTACTTTCTAAAAATATGCTGATTGTGGCTAGAGTCTAGTTGTATAAAACACGTCATGTAAAAAAAATTTACATAGCGATGAGTTTATGTCCTTACCGGACCCTCATATAAGTTTTATTAATTTGTGTGTTAAAATTATACAAACTACGCTTTAGATTTGTGTATAAAGTTTTAAAATAATTTGCTGAAAAAATCTCTTATTTTATTAAATCTTATATTGAGATAATTATTTTTTAATACACAAAAACAACTTTTCTCATTTTTGCTAAATTAATCTATTAATCTGAATTAATTTATTCACCACTAGAAGGCCTATTAAATTTCAGGCAAGCTCTGTAAATTTCAGACTTATCGATAAGTATATTTTCATTCAGAAATACTTTAAAAAAGCAGATGATGAGGCAGCTAAAATGTTATTTTACAATTTAAAGGAGCCGGGATAACCTTACTTTAGTAAGTTATTACTAAGATTTATCCTAATCTCATTCTACAAATGCATAATTTATAGTTAGCGTATATCTATTACGCTTTTTCTAAATTTCATATTGCCTAAATTATTTGGCTATTGAATTTATATATGTACGTTTAAATACAATTGCGGACAATAAGTGGATCCAAATTAAATAGTGGAGGCGGCATATATTATTGGAATGACAAGTACCCCGGCCTGTAAAATTAATTAATTTTTAATTACTTTCCCTCACCATTAATATAACGAATACTCATTTGCCCATCTTTCATAACTATAACTAGCTTCAGTCTCCATAAAACATTAAAATGGTATATGTTTGCTGGTGGATTTCCCCGAATTACTACCAAATCAAATTGTTTTTCTTAACAATTTGTTGGGGGTTTTAATAAGTACTACTTGCAATCCAGTCATCAGTAAGGAGACGGGTACCTGATGAGAGCTGAATAGCTCGAAACCGGTAGTGCTTTGTCTCTCTGCTGTTTGTACAGGCTCTGCGCTTACTTGTTAATATAATGAATGGATTCAAATAGAGGGTCTATAGAATGTGTCTACGCTGTCGACAGTTAGATAAATTCTCAGTAAAGAACGCCTTATTGGCTGTTTTCAATTATACAAAGAGCTATAGATTGCCCTACTCAACATTATCGCACCCACAATCCTAACGCCCACCTTAACATATCACATCTCCCTAAATATGACATCATCACACTATAACTCTGTCCTACGTACCCCTCTTAACCTCCTAAAGTAATCCTGATTCCTCTTGTAAAAGGATTAGTTCATGGAAATGCATATTGCAAATGTTGACGCTAGCTTATTATATATACAAAGTCGGTCCTCTTCAACCCTAAACAAAAACCGGCCGAAAATGACAAGTTTTAATGTACAATTAAATGCTTTTATAGATTTAGTTTTTTACTATTTTGCTAAATAGTAGAGTTCAGTTTCAAAACAATTACTGTTTATCATATCTAACTTTGTGTCTATGTATCATAGAGGCAGACAATTACGTATGTGCGTATGGGGTAAGAGGGGTGGTAGACAAAAAGCGTACTTGTGTATAAAGGTGGAGGGGGTTTAACAAATCATTAATTTATGCGTATACTATACAAACTATGTGGATGGCCCCTTATTCAATTTCCAGTTTTTTTAACGTATTGTACATCTGAATGTGCTAAATAATAGAGTTCAGTTTCAAAACATTTCCGCATGTTATTCAATATTTTAATTAAGTTGAAAGGTACCTTATAATAGATATAGCCTGGCCTATTTTCAAAATAATTATGAAAAGTTTTGTAAAATATGAAATTGCTCTAAACAAATTAACCATGATAATGGAATATGCGAATTTCTCCCAATAAAAATGTATATAACACCAATCTTATAAAAGTTGATATTTGCTATTATTAGAATTTAGACTGATGTTATAATTAGATATAATTTATAAAAATAAAATATAAAATAATTTAGACTGATATTAGAATTATAAGACTGATGTCTAATCAAGTGATCATTTTCTATTACTATTAGAGTTGTCATCTTTACCCTCTATATTAATTCTTACATAACATTTTAGAACCATGTATAAAATTATTGATCTTTTTAATATGAATGGAATTTTTGTTTTCATGTAATATTATGTTACTTTACATAATGTCACGACTAATTTTGTTGTAGTAATTCATTATTATAAATTCACGTGAATTGGCCTTGTCCATAGAGGCATAATTACGTACTACCGTAAAAGTGATATTTGTGATCATGTACTACTAATAAATAAATCACTCTGAAACGTTCCACAAATAAAAGTAATTTTTTCCACATCAATTTCATAAAAAACAATCGATTGTTGTGGGTAGATTTTTTATTGCAACATTTCGAAATCTCCATTTTCGTTGTACGTTGAAGCCCTGCCTGTCCAGACCAAAAAATGAATTTATGTCTTTTCTTCAAAAAGCAAATTGAGAATAAAATTTGTACTAATATATATAAAAATATATTATATACAAGCCAACTTTACTAACAAAACTGACAGAATAGCATATATAACTAACTCTTACAGACTTAGTCTCACCCTCCTACGTCCCCGAAAGGACTGTAAAGTGTTAATTCGCAAGTAAATTACACAACTAAATTAAGTTAACCAAAAATAATTATAAAAAAGGAAAACTTAGCATGAAATAGAGTATGATTATTTATAAAAAGCATAATGTACAAAATGGAGATAATGGAAGAAATATGAATTTCCAAATTAAAAAGTTCTAATCTTACATAGCTATATATATATTGTTTTTATACCTATACAAAAATGTTTGGAACCCACCTGCATAGTGTAGAACTAACAAAATAGACACGATAAAATGTATAGGGACAAGAGACACACACTGGCATAATTATAATATTAATACCTAAATAAATGTACAGATAAAATACACAAAAATGCGACGGACAGGATGATTGAACAACAATAACAATCTAATCGTGAAAAGATCATCATTTAGGAAGTGTAGTAAAACATTAAAGTAGTATGAACAAGCACAAACATACACGGAGACACAAGCGTTCCTACCCGAATAAATAGTAGTATAATAAAATAACACAGGCACACTGACTCTGAGGAGTAAATAATAGTCATTCTAGATGTGATAAATTAAATATGAGTAAAGTTAGTAGTACAAAATCGACAGAGAAATGTATATAGCATAAGATCAGTAGTAAAACAGGGTGTAGTATCAGCAAATGCAGTACAGCTGACGTAGACCATTAATTATAGTAAGAATAGATTGGCCAACTGTGTTTTTTCAAGTATACAAATAACGTTTTATTAACGTAGTGCAAAATCGATAACACAAAAATCACAAACAAAACATTGGCATATGTGATGTAAAATACAAGACAGTTATTTCATTAAATTTGATATACCTTTACAGATAATTCAAACGTTTTAATTCAAATAATTGATTAACTAAATTGAATAGGTGCCTATATTGTCATTAAAACATTTATATAAAATTTGAGAAATGCGTGTAACATATTCAAGGAAATAATTATTACAATTTTCCAACCAAAAAAATTTTGTTTATAATATTAATCGATTTTGCCATAAATGATTAAAATATTAGTTGTATGCCCGAAAAGACACGCACGCATACGTGGCATCTCCACTCCTACCATAGCAAGATATCTACGACCACAGTGTCGTGAACACCACGACAGAGCATGGCATGACACGGAACAGCTACAAACTAATCCTCAAATCCACCCGCAGTGGCCGGCTGTTGCAGATTCCCCACAGTCGGCCCCACCGCAGGACGCATCACAACACTCGGCTGCGGCGGCTGACCCGCCGTCAACGGCACCTGCTGGGCCACATTTGCAGCGGTGGCAGCTCCGGCCACACCGGTGGTGGCCAGACTGTGCAGAGTGTAGCGCCAGATACAGACCAGATTGTTGTCCGTGACCGCGGCGAGGAAGTGACCATCCGAGCTCATCTCCACCGTGTTGACGACTGGGTTGCGGAAGCCGGAGGTGATGCTGTCCTTGAGCTGTTGATCCTCGTCACGGTTGCCCTGAACACTGCACTCGGGCCACTCCAGAATCTTTTTGGGGGGAGGAGGTTGGCCAGAGACATAGTTACGCGGTTGCATTAGGTGGTTTAATAATCCATTTACTTTGAACGGAGACGGGGTGACCGCATAAAACGTTTTCAAAAATTCGAGTATACATGTTTCGAATTTAAGTACTTTAAATTGTTCCATTTACACATAAAATTTACACATTTATAAAGTTAAAAGATATGAAGTAAGATTTGTCAGAATTTGAAAGTCCCTTGTTGAATTAATTTTTTTTCTATGCAAAAACTTCCAGTGCAGGCTTTGTTCGCAATTCTCTCTCTTCAACATCAAGAAGAGCTTATAGGCTAATATTCAATCTGCTTTGCAATGAATGCGCGTATCAATATTACTCAAAATAATTCATAACATTAACAATGTCAAAATAATAATAATTTATGAAGTACAATAATATGGAAAATCTGATTGATGTGATACAAATAAAAAATAACATAATTATTATATATACATATATATAATTATAGGATACAGTTTAAATTTAATTATTAAACAATTAATTATGGATAACATGCATGTGTTATACAATGTATATAATATTAAGACAAGTATATATATATTGTAATATATATATAAATATATTAAAAATATATATTGTATATAATAAAAATGATCAGATTTTCTTTTCATTTTGAAAAATATAATTAGTAATTAATAAAAGAATAATAAAATATACAAAAAAATTAATTATCACTATAATTTTGTTGAGTAAACATTAGAAAAAAATAGAGTATATTTGAGTATTTTCGAGTATGATAAAAAAATCGAACATATTAATGTAATATAGCTAATTTCGGGCATGTGAGGCCACACTGTAGAGAATAGTAAGAAAAAACTCTACTTCGGGATTAATCCTTCTTAATCATGTTTTAGATCTGACATTTAATATATTACACACTACAATATTATCATGATTGCCAAAACTTGAAAACTAAGATCGCTAAATCAATTGGCTTGTGTAAAAAACACAACAAACATTGACATTATAAAATTGTAATCGACTTATTCATAAAGCATAAACAATTCTGTATTCATAATTATTTCTATGTAAATAGTACTGTGTACTAATTAACGAAGTACATTCAAAAAGTTTAATATGACTTTAAAAATAAATAATTAAATTAAAATGATAACATGTATTTGCCATTAAATGAATTTTGGTACTGTCATTAAATGATTTTAAGCACTACCAAATGCACAAAAATAAATAATATATTACCTTAATGATACTTTACATTATAATTGTTTAAAGACCTTGAACAAGGTAATTATTTTATACTTAATCAGGTTAATGAATTAAACAAATTGAAATACTCCTGTACAAAGCATAAGATTAACGTATTGATTTGAAAATGTTAAAAAACACAACCAGGCTAGCTACAATAATCGATAAATTAATCAATAATATAAATAATACCTTGATCGGTTTGACATGGAACTTTTTCCTACTGGAAGCACTGAGATCATCCAGATAGGTGTCCAGATCATAGATCCAGATGCTGCCTTCGTTGTCGCCGCAAAGCACAGCGCCCAGATTCTGACGAACCGACACGTTGATGTAGATCTCGTCGGTCTTCTGCCAGGTCAGGTGGCCGCGTATCTCAATCGGGACAATCCGTTGAAGACCTACGTGTTGCAGAGAATGCATAGATTAGAAACTATTTAAGCAGGTTATTATTCTTAATCACTGCAATATATAATACGTATTTCTCTTAAATTTATACACAAGGCTTTTAACGTTTTAATAATCAATAAAAATATAAGTATAAAAAATATTCAAAATAAATAAATTTCAACCAGACAACAACTAACTAGCCGAATGTAGAATACTTATTGCCTTATATATTAATATTATCATTTGTGAGTGTTTTCTGGCAATTCGAAGATTGTTACAATAGTAGGATACACCCTGTGTGATCTTCGCCACATACATCTGTCCGTCAGAGTGAAAGCACCATATTTTTACGATCTTCAGATTATTATAATTCCCATATTATTATGTTAATTGTGTTTATTTAATTAGTGTTAATAAACAGAAGTTCCAAATTTGAATTTAACGAAAATTAGTGCATATAACATAAAATGCAGATGATCAAAAATTGAATCGTTAGATATAGCTGTTGTATTAAAATGGATGGAAATATGTCATATAATGCCTACATTTTTTAAATGATAAATATATTTTTTAATAAGAGATAGAAACGTACCCTTTCTCCTTTCCAGGACGGAGGCAAAGTCGAAAATACAGAGCTCTCCATCTTCAACGCATTTGACGACAACAGCGTTCTCGCTGAGTTGAGCGAGACCATCGAAGCAAACCTCTTTGGCAGAGGGGATCTTTAATTCCATATCCGGCTCACTGGAAACAAACAAATAAATAAGATATCTATAATAAATAGAATTGCCAAACATATGATTAATAAATCAAAAATGTGTAGTAAATCCTAGGTGGTTCCATATTACATTAAACAACAAAGAAACGGTAGACAATATGACAACAAACTTTTTACTACACGAAAATAACGACAAATAGATTAACTAATCACTTCAAATCGTCACTACATAATATTTTCTCACGACTATAATGACACGTGTTAATCAGACAATATCCCAAATTATAGTTAATATCTGTCATCACAGTAACAAAACTATAAGATTTAATTTGACCCTCTAGTCTCCTTCGGTAACAAAGCAGGTTTCCACAAGTATCTAGTAGTTCAAAGTTATAATAATTACTACGCCAGATTATTTTTATTTTGGATAGGGTACCACTAACTAAAACAATATCCCGTACGACATCACTATAATTATGTAAGTCAGGGATATGAAAGAATGAGGAATTTAATTCTACATCTAAACAGTTATGTCTTAACAAAATCGACAATCTCTAACACCAGCCGGTACAACTGACACGAGCATGACAACTGACACAAACATGAGAACTCACCGCTCCCTCTTCTCACTGCGGAACTCGGTGATCTTCCAGGCGAAGATGCCGTCCTCGCAACCGGCGATGAGGTAGCTGTAGTGAGGCAGGAAGACCAGATTGAGCACTGGATTCACGTCCAGACGGGGACAGCGGAGGCGCATCAGGAGAGAGTAGCGGGTCTTGTAGTCGGGTACTGAGGGAACACCGATGTCCCATACCAGAATGGAAGCCTAGATGGGGTGGTAAGAGGGGAGCATTAGTAGCTTGGTGTGGAAACGTTTGACTTAATGCTAAATTCTTAAAAAACAATAAAACATTTCCTCGGTAAAAATATGTTTTTAGATTGAAAATAATTTTTAATTGAAAAGGGAAAAAAACTATAAATATTCCTAGATTTACATATATCACACTTTTGTTGTTTTCCAAAAGACAGTTCACAGTACAATAATAAATTTTATAAATAAAAGGTATATAGGCCCTAATCATAATTTTGATCATTTATTTTTATTAATTAGCACATATTATGAGTAAACAAAAATAATTCTGCCTTTCACTGTACAAATGGAAAAAATAAAGCAATTAGAAGTATGAAGAAATATATTTTGCGAAATGAAAACATAATATGTTTCCATTGTTTACCAATAATAGTTTCGTTTTATTTTTACCATTTACAATTAACATTTACAAAATGCCCCAACAATTGTTGCATACATAATTCGAAATACCAGGACATTGACTACTAAAATCAAGACTGTTCTAACGATACCAGAACAGTTGGCAGGCCTACACAATATCTAGCAAATTCCACTAAGAACACTAAATCAAAATTCATTAAAAGTTTCATCATCAATCGGAATGTAGAATATTGGAATGATCATACGGATCAAGAGGTTCAAATCTTTAAAATTACTTCAGTTTCATGAATATATTTTAAATGCCCGTAAAGAAAGGGTTAATTAAGAGTTCTTAATACGTAAATTTTAAAGAACTTAATTATCAATTAAGAAAATTGATGTGAAAGTTATGAGAAACGGCATTATAACGACAAGTTTGAAAAATGCAAACCAATTTAATTCATAACAAACATTAACTCAATCAGTAAGCAGGCCTACCTTTGAATCTCCACTGAAGAGAATAGTGGGCTGTGTCTGATGGAAGGCCATAGAACTGATGTCTTCAACGTGCCCCTTCATCTCTGCATAGCAGACCAGTTGTTCCGGATGCAAGAGTCGGATCTCCTGCAACTTGCCCGCTGCAGCCAACAGATTGGTCCTCTTACCACCCTCAACCTCCACCGTTGTCCAGGCGATAGTGTAGAAGTCTTCGTCGATGTGTTTGAACCGTTTCATCACCTGGAAAGGAGCCGCCAATGAAAAAAACATTACACATACTACTTATTAAAATTAATTATACTAGAAAAATGAATAGCCATTACATATTTTGCATTGTAATTAAGTTCTTTGATCTTCAAAAAAATTAGTGGGATTTATAAGTTATATGGACATTTATTAAGATTAAATGAATATAGACATATAGGAATCCAATCTGTTCCAATTTTTACGAAAATTGGATATAAAAAGTAAAAATACACGTATTAAAACTTATCAGTCAGACAATATGACCCATTTTTTCAAACAAATCTACAATAATCTAGTAACCATTGCATTACTTATCCTTCTACCAATTTCTTAAAACTCGAGAATAGGAACTTAAAGTGTATTAAAGACCGGATAAAGATACATACGACCCCTCGCGTTCTTGCATCCCAGAAAATGTTTCCATACTAATCAATACAAAGACTTGAACCTCTGATCTAGCGGACAGTAAGCGCTTTAAACATGTCTCAAATAATATGTTAGAAACACAGAGACAGGCCGGCCCCACGTCGTACTCTCTTACCTTGCCCGACTCGCAGTTGATAAGACAGACACACTCCCCCCCACAGGTGGCCACCACATGCGTCGTCTCATCGGGATTGTTGGGGTTGGGCTCGAACAGACAGCGCCACACCTTGGTCTCGTTGTCGCTGGCATCGTTGTCCCGTGCGTGACACCGGATGAAGTGCAGGGGATCGTAGTCGATCATGGCGCTGGGGGTTGTCTGCGGCTGAGCAAACCCACCGACCGAGGAGTAGGTGCGGTAGAGGTCCTTCAGACTCCTATGCGGATGATATGGGGCATTCGGAGACTACAGGATTTGTTCCAGTTATAATAACATTCTGAATATAGATATCGATTACTGTCAGACTATGGTTAGGTAAGATATTAGTAATATACGTTTAAATTATTTTTTAAATTAACCTAATAATACAAAATTTAAAAGTCTTTTTTATTAATACATTATTTTATTAAAAAACTGAACAACAATTTAATTACATATAATATATTATAGATTAATAATACTACAGAATGAAGGTAACTATAGTATTACTCACAGAACATAAAAAGGCAAGCGTGAACATTTTTGTTTACAAAAAAGTGAACAAAAACATTGTTAATATAAATAATTATTTTTAATCATATTGATCATTTTTTACATCTATTGTTTTAATTATTCAAAAAACATGTCCAATTTACTAATTTAAGAATGAAGGCATTAAATTTAAAAATACGAAAGATTTTCGCCCTATTTTACCATTAAAAATTCTCACAATTAACAATACAAGTAATAATATTATACGAGAAGTGTGTCGATATTCTGTAATTAACGAATAATAGATATACTAACAGGACCATTGTTGCAAGATTTTACGTTTTTAACTCATTTAGTCCCCCAATTCTTGAATAATCACCACGACACAACACGTACCTGTGTAGTCCCTGCATAGCCCTCTTCCTGGGTCTGGGCGGCACTCCTGCCACCATCATATCCATGGGCACACCGCCCATCCCACCGCCGACTCCACCGCCCAAAGCCGCCTGTGCAGCCTGCGCTGCCGCCATCTGAGCCGCCTTGGTGGGTCGGCCCCGCTTCCTCTGCCCCCCACCTATGGCGCTCATCGGGCCGACCATGTCCCCCATCATGCTACCGCCCATGTTGGGGGTGCTGCTGTTGATCTCGTTGAGGGGGCCGCCGCCGCTCGGACGCTTCTTGGCCAGGCCTTGAGGCTCGAACATGTCCGACTTGCGAGGGCGACCGGGACCCGATTTCCTGGGGTGATTTAAGGGAGATGAAAAATAGATTTGAGAATTGTTTAATTATAAGTAAAAGGAAATGGATAAATTAGAAAACACTTGCTCAAATTTATTATGGTTAACAGTTGACTAAATATACTTTTTAACTGTCAGAAAATTAGAAATCTATTACAATAAAATAATATATTTAAAAAATAATGAGTAGGACCTACTTCTTGGGTGTTCCCTTCTGCCCCAGTGTATCCTTAACGGCTTTCTTGTAGATCTCAGAGGCCATGTAACCCTTGACGTAGTCCTTGTTCCTCAGTTCGCCCGGCAAGAATTCCGCAATTGGACGACCAAACACTCCCCTCGGCCGGACAATGCTCATCACTACACTCTTCCCCTGGCGCAAACATCGACCAAGGTTGGCCTGGAAGGGGTCCAGACTGCCGCTGCCTGGATCGGTCTGATCGACTTGCCCCAGCTGAAGGCCGCCGTCCCAGTCGCTACCGAGAAGTTCCTCGGCTGATTTGAAGAGCGCTGCTTCGCCTAGGGTGAAGATTATGAGTGGAATCGATGACTTGTTAGATAACACGGAAAAACAGACAAATAGTAAACGAGCGAATAGCTTACGTATTGTACCTAGCTTCGAATTATAAACACAACTAGTGAATGTTAAAAATAATAATTAATCAATAATATAGTTTTTGATAAAATATCATCCATGATTGGAAATCATTAACTGGTCGCTTTTATTTAAACAAGATTATCCTTGTATATGCGAATTATTCCCATAGTTTCAAATTATTATTTTAAATGTTTGAGATCACATAATTATATAATTAAGGTAGTTAAGATATTCACAATTAAGTAATAAATTATAAAATTATTATTTTTTGTTTATTAATAAATAAAAATTAAAAAAAGAGTATCTCTGCACATTTTGCAGTCTTCAAATAAGTGAAGAACACCATTTTCTCTTCCTCTTCCTGGTTCCCACTTTATTCGATAGACCTACAATTAACATATACTGACTAACGGAGGACATAATCAAAATATTACTTAAATAATGCTAGACAGCATCGATACTGTGCTTTCCGAAAGAGTTATTTTACATAACTCAATGTCCTAAAATGCCGATGACCATTAACAAATACCCACACATTTTTATATAGCTATATATAACTAGTATATTAAGAAAAATAATGTACATATAACCAAAATATATCATGTTCGTATTCCTAATTTAGCGACCTAATACTTAATCTAAGTAGTAAATAATGCCTTTTAGGTTTATATGATTAGGTTTATGTTGAAAATATTCATTAATACAGATGGGGAATATGACTGTAACGTCTTTTTGCTCAAGCCTACATTTGAAATACATCTCTGCTCACAATCCTAAAATAACTACATTCTGTAATTATATCTCTCTTCTCTCTCACCTGCAGCCTTGCTCTCAGCGTCCTGTTCCTCCTCATCCTCCCCATCTTCATCGTCTTCAGGATCAGAGGTGTCAATCGTGGGATCTGTGGTGCGCATCTTCTTGCCAGCTATACCGGCCAACATTTCATCCTCAGGATCACACATCTTCGACTTCAAATAGTCTTCCGCAAACCGGTACAACTGCAAGTATGAACCACTCGTATATAGCCTACATCTAATTAAGCTAGTTTTTAACGACACTAATATTCACAAGTCATATAATACATATCTAGCCGAAATAATAAAGTTTTTTCTTACATGTATTAATTTTTAAATTACAATTTTAGTTATCCGTGTAATACTTAATAGCGCATAATTGTACTAACGATCCAAATACTAAAATTGTCAATATATTTGGACATTTGAAGCAACATCAATCGATCAAATAAAATTGTTACAATTTCAAATGAAAACTATTCTAAAAAAATAATGTATTTAATTTTTTAATAAGTTCGCTTATACAATGTAACAAATGGACAAGACTGAGAAAAGTTCTTCGTAATCATCCAGGTATAATTTAAATATTAAAATAGCGTAGACTAAAATCGTTAAAAAATATGGAATAGATTTTACTGAAATTTTTTTAATATCATCTACTATAGGTATGCACTAGAAAACGGTCAGTTTAATAGAATTATTGAAGTGGAGTTGAAATTGACACTCACCATAAGATCTTTATATTTTCCAATTGTCTCATCCATCAACAAGTTCTTGTCTTTTAATTGCTTGACAAGACTCTCCAAAATTGTGATGCGTTCTTCGCGCATGTTTACACTCTGGTAGCGCTCTGCAAATTCCGCATCCCATTTAGAACGAATCTGTGAATATCAAAAATATAATTAATGTACCTAATTACTTAATTAATTAAGATAGCTATTTAATTAGACTGATAGAGAAAAACTTACATGGGGTTCAACTGTAGCCTTTGCCTCTTGAATGATTCGAACTGTGAACTCGGTGAGAACCTCACTGAAATACTGACTGTTGATTGTTTTCAATCGGGGACAAAAATAAGCCAACATTTGCGGATTCAAAACCTGAAGAAACACAAAACAATTTTGCACATTATAATAATAATAATTAATAATAATTATATATTTATATAGCGCTTAAAATCAAATGATGTCAGAAGTGCTAGTACATGATTTACAGAGAATA
>JAUZND010045945.1:0-19178 GCA_034780555.1 Coelogynopora nodosa | reverse complement strand
ACCTTGACTATGACCTTGACTATGACCTTGACTATGACCTTGACTATGACCTTGACTATGACCTTGACTATGACCTTGACTATGACCTTAACTATGGGTCAAGGTTATAGATCCTTATAGATCCGGGCTTGTATCAGAACATTTGTTTGGAAACAATGGCAACCATATCGTCAGACAATTTTAATTTTTTTATATTATAAAGATGGTTTGCAGAAAAAGTCATAAATTATTGCAATACTCTACAATGTAGAGTACAGAACTATTTTTTTTTTTTTAATTTAACTTTAAATTTCTAAATATTTTAACTAAATAATGGGCTGCTTAATAATAAACACCATATTAAGTTAATTTTAGCAGATATATAATTTGACAAAACTTCTTAACATTTTGTACTATACTATCATATTTAGTTTTAAATAATTTATTTTATTTTATTTGGACTTAATAATTTTACAAATAAAGAGTATTCTAAAACTTTAAATTCTAGTTCTTTTATCAAAGTGGAGCTTTTTTGTTTCATGAAAAAATGTTGTTTCATTCAGAAAATTAAAGTGTCAATCCCTCAACTAGAGCCTTGAAAATGTCACTCATCTGAAGTTACATTCATATCATAGCTACTCCAAACTTTGATCATTTTACTACTACTTCTAGAAATATCATTCCTAAGAAATTGATTTTGAAATAAAGTTGATTTACGGATCCTTATAATACATCTCCGAAAGTTTATTCCTACCTGTAACGTAAAAATTCAAAAAATGCGACATGAAATCTATTCTAAATCTATATGAAATCTATTATAAATCTATATGAAATCTATTCTAAATCTATATGAAATCTATTCTAAATGTACTTGAAATCTATTATAAATCTACATGAAATTTATTATTAGTATGGGAAGAGCGCTTCTGCATCCCCCCGAAACCAAAACGCCCCCACAAATGTAAAATGATTTTGAAATTTTCGCCTAAAAAATCTTCGGAAAATGTTCAGCTAATCAGAATTGAGTATTTGTTTTTTGGTTACTATGGCTTCCTATTGGCCGATTTAAACAAGTTAATGTCGTTTACAATTAATTCAAGATCACGGAGTTCTATTTTGCTAATTATAAATTAATCATATGTACGCTATTGATAGAAATTGATCATTCAATTATTATTATTGATTTTTCCTAATACGATGCATTGTAGCCATGCAATGTCAGATCTGGATTATTTAAATAAGTATTATGACTAAGCCAATGTAGTTGAGTTTGATTTTACTACGTACGAATTGATTGGCGATACCCCAACAGTTGTAATCGTTTATTCAACTAAAATTATTGATTTGCCTAGTGCGTTGCATTGTTGTCATGTGATGGCAGATCAAGGTGGTTTCAATGGTATTTCGACTAAGTCAGGGTCGATGAGTTCAATTTTGGTACTTAGAAATAGGTCATTCAAGCACATTTATTCATTTTTTAATACGATGCGCTGCAGGCCTGAGTCGCCAATCACGACGACTAAAGACTAAATCAAGTATGGAAATTGGTTGGATATACAGTATACTATTACTTCATGTATACTATAAGTATACTGTAAAAGAACTATACGTATTTGTATATACTATAAGCATACTATAACAGTTTAATACCATAAACTCCGAAATTCATAAACTCCTAAATCCTTAAACTCCTAAATTGTTAAACTCCTAAATCCTTAAACTCCTAAATCCTTAAACTCCTAAATCTTTAAACTCCTAAATCCTTAAACTCCTAAATCCTTAAACTCCTAAATCTCTAAACTCCTAAATCCCTAAACTCCTAAATCCCTAAATTATTAAAATCTATCCGTTTAATACTTATAGTATACTATAACAGTTTAATACCTTAATATCCCTAAACTTCTAAAGTTTAATACCATAAACTCCTAAATTCGTAAAATCCTAAATCCTTAAACTCCTAAATCCCTAAACTTTCAAGCTCCTAAATCCTAAAAATAAGTGTTGCCGTATATACCTATAGTATACACTTATAGTATATACTTATAGTATACTTAAAGTAGTAGTATATCTCCAACCAATTTACATACTTGATTTAGTCGGCGTGATTGGCGACTCAGGCCTGCAACGCATCGTATTAAAAAAATTAATAAATGTGCTTGAATGACCGATTTCTAAGTACCAAAATGGAACTCCTCGACCACGACTTAGTCGGAATACCATTGAAACCACCCGGATCTGCCATCACATGACTGCGATACAACGTATTGGGCAAATCAATCATTGTAATTGAATGATCAATTACAACCAATAGGGTACCTCTAATCAATTTATAATTAGCAAAATCGAACTCTGTGACCTTAAATTATTCGGAAACGACCTTGACCTTGTTTAAATCGGCCAATAGTAAGCCATATTAACAAACAAAAAAATACTCGATTCTGTTTGGCTATTATAAATCTATATGAAAGTAAGGTAGTAAAAGTTATCTTTCAAAAAAGCGTTTTATTTAAGTGTTTTAAAAATGAATGCATATATTATACTTATAAGTAACAAATACATAACAGTGTCAGCATGTGTAAGACTTATTTAAAAGTAATACTTAAGTGATGTAATACTTTTGTGTACATTTTCTGTCTATGTTATCTTGCATTCAGTTTATTATTTATTATCCTTAATCGTTTCGAACTATAAGAACTTTAATTTACTTTTTGAAAACATTAAAAAAATTATAAAATTATTAATATGTAGATATATGAAATAACTTAACATTAGAAAGTTAATTTTTTAATCTATTATACATAATAATAAAAATGGACTCAAACAATTAATTTTTATTGTGTTGGCCTTCAATACAAAAGTCGTTGATACTAAATTAACAAAAAGGTTTGATTGACGATTATTTCTAACTTAATAGTTAATTACACTACGTTGTAATATACATACTATATATATATATTAATTAACTAAATGTAAAAAATAAAGTTTTAAAATGTGGCGATATCATTATTGTTACCTGTTAGTATTTAGTGTCTATGACGATAAACACAAATGTGGTATTCATAATAAGTTATTAACATGGAATAACGTGCATAAACGTTATTTTTTACGCTTCCATTGGGCAGGTATAAATGTAGAGTTTTTAAATTTGAAAAGTAGAAATAAAAAAAGACACGAAGTTTTTAACCTTTTTTTAATAATGTAAAATATTTATAGTTCTCTTACGATGAACTTAGAATCACGTTTACATTAAGTATATTTTTTGATAAGGATGTTTTTTTATGCACCTTAAACAAATTATATTTGTATTAAACGTATAACGTATTTATATATTATATTTTCATATCGATTTTTCGTATGGTTAAATACAGATGTTAGCTTAAATATTATTTATGTATTTCTATATATAGAGACTATTTTACTGTGGTATATTAAGGTAAATCTAAACATATAGGGGGCCTAAATATATCAAATAAAAACCGATGTAGTAATGATATGTTTTAATGTTATATATATACAAACATAATCATGATAATGCAATATACTTTTTAACATGTTTTTGATGTTTGCCGAATTTTCAGACTATCTATTAAGATTAGTACTGCATGTTACACTTACAATAAACTTATTTAATATAATCATAACAAAAGCAATTTTCAATTGTTAATAATTCTAATTTTATTATTAACCGCGCATATCTATATAAAAATAAAAATGATCTGGAATGTTCAGAGTTTCCTTTTTTCCCTGCCATTATTATTATACGGTTTTAAGCACCGGTGCATAAATTGCAAAATATTATAATTAATGAAACCAATATTGAACCATTGCTTTTCATCTCCCCTTACAAAAAGATCTGCACATGTGACTGCTCCAAGTTCTCCCTTGGAAACGGGACCGCATCTGTCGCGCCAATAAAAACTGAAGATCCAGAGTGGCGTTTAACCGACTATGACAAAGAACCCAACACAGGCGGGGACAGGAATGTTTGGCCTGATCGGACAATCTACACCTCCTGTGGATTCAGCCTTCTCCAAAGTGAGACAACTTGTTGTTGAGTAGCGCTTTCTTCAAGTGTAGGGATCAATATCGATCGGGTCAATATCGAGGCGTTATACTAAAATGCAATATAATATAATACATAATTTATATACATATTATATAATATATAATATATAATATAGTAGAATATTAATATAATTTAGCTCCAGTTTTTTAGACATATTTAATTTATATAATAAATAAAATATTAATAAAATATAAATAATAATAAAAAATATTAAAAAAAATATATATATAATAATAATAATAATAAAAAAATAATATATATATATAATTTATCATATAAAATATAACATAGTAATTAATTTTTATCTTTTTTATGTTTCTGGTAGTTTTCTTTCTTTCGTGTTCTTTTCTTTTCTTTCTTTTCACCTAACCAAAGTTTACAAACATAGCTTGAAAACAAATTAGCATAATAATAATAAATTAGAGCTTCGAAAATTCGAAAATAAATCAATATTTCGATTTAGAGATTATTTTATGCAAACGGTGCGAGCTAGTCTTTAGTTATAGAAAATTTATAATTTATTGTATATGTACAGTATGTATATCATTAATTTGACTTATCATTAATTAATTATTAATTATCTTAACCGAAGAAAAATCTAAAATTCGGTACGTCAATAAAGTAAATAATCTGATTTTTTAAATAATAAAGAAATATTTAAATTTAATTTATAGAATTGAAAAACATGTATTTATGATGAAGAAGAAACCACAGTGTGAAAAAAACTGTTTTTTAATCTCTAACGAATAGTCGACTCATTTAAAATAAAATAAAGTATTACCTTTATCAAAGAACTGCGTAGAATGGAAACATATCTAGAATAATTACGGCAGAAGTTTGCTTAAACAACACACTGGTACTATAAAAATTAGACTTATAATCTTTATGCTAGTTGACACAAATATTAAAATCTCTATGAGTTTTGGTCTTACATAGATATAACATATAATATTACAATTATTGCAATTTAGGCAATAAACACCAGAGTTACGATTCTTAAAGTCCATTAAACTTGTTAATTAAACAGATAAATAATAAGTAGTAGCTGCAGTGGCATCTATGTCAAACATGTTTTGTTCAAAACATACAATTTTAGTGAAACAATGGTGATGTCACTGGTATTACCTGTTACATTCACATGTAATTTGTTATACAATACACAAAATATATGATGTTTGGGCTACCACTTTGGATACAAATTTATTTAGTTTCCAAATTTATTTATTATTCAAACCAAAAATGTTTGATTATAAAAAATATATAGTCTTTTTTAAATTGGTACTCAACAATGTACAATCCTATATACGTCTCAGCCACATAATCGACATGTTTCACACCGTTACCACCGTTACACTGTACCAGTCGGCGGCACCTGGAAGCTACGTGTCTGGTGCAGATCGAACTCAACCCTGAGTCAGTCCGACACGAAGGATCTGGATTTTGATCCCTCCCAGGCCCTGCACGCCTACTCTGTACACGCAAGACGGGATGTCTTCCATAGCTTCACCATGCAGGTTAACATTGACGGTCGTCAGGTCATAGAACTGGCTACAGGTATGTTGTTCTATACATACATACACAGTGTTGTGCTCGTATCTATGGCGTACATATTAAATAAAAATGTGTTAAGAGAATTAAATTATATTACATTCATTTTTTGAAATGGTCGTTTAAAATACGACTTCGTCACGAAAATTCTGTCGGATGTTCTAGATTTCATTAATGTAATTATATAAGCTATTTTCAAAATTAAGAAAATCACCATATTTCAGGGTTGGTCCAGGTCCTTAAAGGTCCTTAATTGTGGTCATAAGTCCTTTAAAAAAAATTATGTACAAAATCTGACATAAAAGCTAAGTTACATGAATTGGAATAATCATTTCTTGAACATAAAAACATTTATTACACATTGTTTTATTTTTATACATGTGTACATATACATATTTTACTCGTTTAAGTTGGTTTTCATGAATATAAACTCTTGTCAAAAAATAGTTTTGCATATTTTTGTACATATACTTCCTTTTTATAATTCTATAATTATAATTTATAATTCCTGTGATTTTTTATTAATTTATCGTGTTTTGAACTGAAAAGTCATTTACAAAAATAGTGCTACGTTTGTATTAAAATATAGAGTTCTGATCATCAGATATACAATAATTTAAAGCATAGAATAGGTCCTTAAAAACTATATTAGGCCCTTAAAGTACCTTACCGATTTCTTGGACCAACCCTGATATTTATACAAAATGAAGGAAGTTAAAAATTCAAATGAGTTAAATCAATTAAGTAAGCATTGCAGTATTTTCAGTGCAATCCCGTACAAAATATAACATCGTATAAAGGGAGATTCAAGTAGCTTTTGTTATGCGTGTGTGTCCATTCAACCTTTTCCGGAATGGTAACTTAGTGTCTTACTTGATTGAGTTTCAATGGCGAAATGTTGTGCAATTCTAAAAGTTCTTGATTTAAGATTGTTTGTTGTTGTTGTTGTAATGATGTGAGGCGATGCGTGTGGAGGTGTGGAGAATTTGTGGCGTGTTTTTCAATTAATTAAGGCGTTATTGCAATCAGCACAATACACAACATTATTCGAATCGTGTTAGCCGATGCTGACATTTTTATTTTTATTTAAATGTTCCTCTATTTTTTAACGAAATTAATACAGTTTGAGTTGGAATTTTGTATAGATATATATATTCATTATTTAAATTTAATTTTATAGAACCGACGAATAAACAATAATTTTAAATGGTTAAATTGATTGTAATTTTAGCTCTTACATTTTAAAGAACGTTATGTATTAATTTACTTAACTGTATTTTTCGTTTGTATTCAAATAGACAACATTTAAAAGATAATACTAAATGAACCGATAACGTGATGACATTTTCGTTTAGATGATCAACTAATACAATTAGCGACCATTTAATATGCTGAACATAGAAATACTTATTCATATGCATCAAATGTCTGTATGCATCAAACATCATGTGTGCTATATATATATATGCTTGTAAGCAGTAAATATTGCAACTAGAAACAAAATGGAACGTTGTATCCATAGATAAATTATGCTAAAGACTATGTCCACAACAACGACCACAAAATAAGTCACAATTATAAGTATAGAAGGACCAAAAATGATCAAAGCGACTCCCAAATAGGCCTACTGACATTTTTATAATAATAATATCGATCTTATTAAAATTACCACTTATCCAGAACATGGTGATTAATCCGGTGAATGTGTGACCATCAAACTATAAATAATGGTTTGTAATTTATTTCAATTCAAAACTGTCTTAACAAATCCAATGGATAACATAGTAACTAGGGACGGACCAGCACTTAATTAATAATAGGTTTAATACTGGACATTTATAAAATAATGAAATATGTGACTAGAACAAGTGTGTGGTATTTTGAATCCTCAACGATTTTTCATAAATGATTAATCATAAAAGCACGTTGGAGATGTTTTGCCCTTTTAGTCAATGTTAATATTAAGTAATAATTAAAATTACGACATTCACTCATTATGAAATCCTACAAAACCATTTTTATAAAACATTATAACATAAATTGTTTCATGTATTTTTGCGTAAATCCAAAAATGTAGCTATTAAATCTATTTTGTATAAAGCCTGCAATCGTCTATGCGTATATATTTTTTATTAAATATTTATTAAATATTTAATTGGGGCTAATTTCATATACTGTATACTAATATATTTTCATATGTATCAAAATAGAATATTTTTGGGAATGATGAATAATGTGTAATTAATGTGTTTATGTTAACATTTTTCTGATTGATTATTGTAAATTTGAATACGTTGTATATTATGTTTTAAAAAAAATTGCGTAACATTTAATAGTGTCATCTATAATAAATAAATATACATATTATAAAAAAAAACTTAATTACATTTTTGACTAACCTATAATCGTCTTTCTATCTAATTAAATTAACTTGAACAAACATATATTTTTTTTAAAGATCTTTTATCTCCAAGAAATGTTAGTAACTTATTAAAATGGTAAATATTATTTATTGATATTCACATTTTTTCAAACAATTGGCATTTATTTAATTTAAACAAACAACGGATATGCTATTGCAAATATCAATACGGTTTCAGACGGCTATATTGAATTGCTAAATATGCGATTTAACTTCAGCTGTCAAATTCACGAGAAGATGACGACCAACATTGAGCTATGCATACACATAACAAAAGAAATAGTACAAACAATGTATTAATCAAATAATAGAAATAATAGCTTTTTGATATTTTTGAGGAGGATATCGGGTACATTTAGCCCTGCATTGATGCATGGATGTACAATTAAAATAAAAGGATAAAGTTAACCGCTTTTAATACAATTTATGTTTATTGTAGCAGATCAATAGATTTAAACATAACTATACATACATCTAGATTATAATGTAGCGGTTAAAAACCTTTCTTATATAAATCAAACGGACTGCAAATTAAACTGGTTAATTTTAATCTTTTACTTTAAATTCAATTTAATCATTTTAATTGCGCAATTTTAATGAGTTGAATGTAATTTTAAGAAAGTTAATTGCAATTTTAATGAGAATTTTTTTTTAGAAATTGATTAAATATGTTGTCCCTAACAAGAATAAACTTTCATTTTATATACCCAATAAAAATGTATTGCTAATAATAATATTTATTCGAAAACATTATTTATAAAGTCATTCCTTTATTAAAACCTGTTTAAATAGATAAATATGTAAACATGTATACATATATACATATATGTATCCCATAAAAATTGATTATTATAATAATCTGAAAATAACACCTAAAAAACAACATCTCATCAGTAGAATATGAAACACAATAATATATTTCGTATTAACCAACAATAATCGAAGTTATTTAATGCACAATAGCTAGATGCTTCATCATTTTATAACGCTGTGTTTCACCTTGGTGATTAAAATCCTTTGTATCTTCCACTTTATATTGTACACTATGTTTCAATTACCTCTCATCTAAGTAGTGTTACTAAGTAGTGTTACGTTAGTTGCTTGATAATTATCTCGAGTTATGAAAGAAGCACTATCGATTATTTTATCATATATATTTATTTTCATATGCGAAGCCTATTCAGTTTGTTGTAAGTGATAAACTTGCATTTGTAATATTTATTATTAAAATTAGTGACATCGATATATTTAACATCATCATCAGTATGTTCCAAAACTAGATCGTGTTGCAACGTGGAGAATAAGCGTGATACAGACGTTACTTGTATTTGACTTGTGGTAAAATTAGTTATATTAGTTCTATTAGTTCTATTAGTTCTATTAGTTCTATTAGTTATATTAGTTATATTAGTTCTATTAGTTCTATTAGTTATATTAGTTATATTAGTTCTATTAGTTCTATTTAGTACACATATACCTTAAAGTGTCAGTATTAGCGTTACAAAGGATAACAAGTCTAAACAAATTTGAAGATAAGATTTTTAAAATATTTTTTAATCCACTTATTCATTTCTCTAAGGTGGTTTTATTGAATTAAAAATAAGAATCGATGCGTTTAAAAAAAGATAATGTTTACGCTAATAGATAGTCAACAAATTAACGTTAGCCTATGTATAGCGGGTTATTATGTGATATTGATTATAAAATATACAAATATGACAAGCTGTAGACTTAACCTAATCGATATAATTTCGTCCATTCGTGCCGCAGATCTGCCCCAATTTTCCCAGCATGCACAAGTCATTCTCCATGTTTGGAACACTCCGGATAAATTACCAGTCATTAAGAATGGTTTTGATCTCTACACCACCTCGGCACTTTTTACAAATTTCAGGTATTAGCAGCTTATTTTAAATTCACGATTTTTTTAAAGTGAAAATTTACCATACGTATCTGTATTTATATATGTTATAGTGACTTATATATAGTGACGGTATTTTAGTTAACACATCTGAAATAGATAATGAATTTTAACTTCATAAATGGATTAAGAATGAATGAATATTATTTATATAAAAATTAAGTTGTTTTCCTTCTTCGCGCTATTATTTAGCGTCCACTTCTAATTTTGTTCGATTATTCAGGATACCTCAATTAAACTTTTGTATTTTCACACTAAAATATATTCTAATCACTTTTTTAAATTTTTGACCAGATATCTTTTAACAATATGAATGAATGCTCCGGATTTCAAAAGACGGTTCAAGTTTATAGTAGCTTTGAATTAGCAGAGAAAATATGGTTTTCTTATTCTAGTTAAACTCTGAGATAGTGCTATAACAAATTAAAAACTCTCTTTTCGCGGAAGATTATTGATCCAATCCAATCTAATATTGTTACTTTAGCTTACTATCTATAATAATTATGATTCTTCATATTGAGATTCTTCGTATATCCTCAGACCCTGTTATTGTTAGGTATTGTTTATTATACTAATGTTCAAGTCAATCGAGCTGACAATATTGTTTTACAAAAACGTCTCTTCTATTAGTTGTTATAAGTATTAAAATCATCTGCAATATATATAATTAGGTCATCTAAAATTCAATTAGTCTATAATAATATATTGTTTTAGACTGAATTAGCCTGGGGGTTTATTGTGTTTTGGATCTACGCAGAATTCATGCAATCAAAAAAATGTATTTCTTTAGCGAAAGATGTTGTCTTCTAAATATTTGTCATTTTATGTGATATAGTTTACCGACTAGAAAGAACAAGCTTTTGCAAATCATGACCCCCTTCCAATGGGATGAAGCAGCAAAGGTGACTTACTTCGCCAAGCTTATTGCATTAGTGGACAATGTCACCGAATCTACAATTATTGATTGGACTAAGGTATGGAGATTATATTGATTAAATTACACCGCTAATATTATGACATAATTTTGTAACAATACAATACAATATTTTGTATAATCTGTGTAAAATAATCAAATACTATAAAACAATGTACGTATTACTAGTGTGTCTACTTGTTTAATGTAAACTGTATATCACATTGTTATAGGTGAGTTTTATAGGTGAGTTTTAGAGGTGAATTAACAAAAAGCGGCTGAGTATCCATGGAAAAACAACCTATCATTTTAAAAAAATGTTTACGAATAGATGACGGTGCAGTGAATTATATTGTTATGACACCCTTGTTTAGGTCGCTGAGCCGTGTGTTCCCTGTCTTTCGGCATGCTCCAAGAAGTTCTGTGAGGACAAGTGTTCCAGGTCAATGTTCGCACATATTCAGCATAACTTTACTAATGTCAACTTCGCCGAAATTAAAAATTCCACAAATGCCCTCGGTTTCATTGTTTACGGTAGGATACTGTTATAGGGGATGTCGTTACACAATTCAGTTATGCACATACAGTAATTGATATATTTTTGTAGTTTACCTTCGCACTTAAAATGTCGAACTTCGTGTATATATATATATTGATAGTTGATATCCAATAATATTCATGAGATGTACACATTTTTATTTTGAATACAAACTTTTAAGGGCTTCTGAATTCTATTCTATTCCTATTATTTTTTGTTTCTTTCTATATGTGTGGAGATCTTGAACATGGCAATTAACTTTGATTTATGCAATATCCGGTAATAATAATAGTACAATAGTAAAATATGAATAAATACATTTTTGATAAAATTTCTAATTGCCTTTCTACTATACATCATTTGATTTACAATGTCGATATTAAACTATTGCATCAGTATTTATACAATGGTTTTAACGTGGTCTATTGTTTGGAATAGAGATACTAGAGAAATAGATGTATCTGCATGAATATGTTACGTATAGGTGCTTATATATATATTTGTGTGTGTGTGTACCTACAAACCTTTCAGTAAAAGTAATGACAGCCGGAGGTCTTGTAATGCAGAGCAAATCCAGTTCAATTACATATGACACCACACCTCCCATCATGAATAGAAATGTCATCTGGATGTATTATGATGTCGACAGCAAAACGCCATATTCTTCGGTACAAAATCAAGCCAGCAACACCACAATACGACTGCAGTTCAGCATCCTAGACTCTGAATCTGGTATTCAGGTAAAGCATGCACCGGGTCTGTCAGTCTTTTCTTTAAAACGATGCAAAATGTATGTACAGTATAACGTAAAATAAACTTGTTGGTAGTTTGTACTGCCCGTGCTTTTTATTTTGTATAACATTTATTATCGGAAAGAGTATGAAAACAAAATAGCAATGTGTAAGTTGTTTATTTTGTCATACAATGGTCCACTTGAACGCCCTTTCATAATTGTATTCTCATTATTAGGCATGACTAAATTGTAAAAACCAACACTTATATTTATAAAATGATGTTTCACAATTGAAACAAGGATGACAATATAATGTGATCCTTTTTTTAGCATTCTGTTAAGCAACATTATAATCGAAACATTTGTATACTGAATGTTGGGAACTTACAGGAATGGATGACCCCTATTCGCTGGGCCGTACTCATAATGTAACTTATAATATTAAATAACGAATATCTCGGTAATCAATTTGCAAGAGAAGATTTACGAAAGAATATCAGATGTAAATAAAACTTGTTGACTGAGTTTTTCCCGGCTTAAATGTGTTTTTTTAATATTATAAATACACAACATACTTGAACAATTAATTGCTACAGTTTAAAATATTTCTTTAGAAATTAACTTTTCTACGTTATTGATTGAATTGAAGTTGTAGATATATGCAAAGTAGACACCCATTTTAATTGTCGGTTCGAGATTCATGTAAAAGAGGTTTATAATTATATAAGAAACGTATGAAGTACTTATCTAGTAACGTAATAGAAATAGTAACAGTATTTAGTAACATTGACTGTATTGGTGATACTTCCATTTTGATAAATCAATCTAGGAATACCGATGGGCCATTGGTACGGCTCCTGAAAAAACCGATATTATGGACTTCGAAGTAGTCAACACAACAACAGTGGAAAAGAGTGGACTTCAACTTAGGAACAATGTGACCTACTATACAACCGTTGGAGCAATGAATGGAGCCGGACTCGTGTCTCTATTCAGCGATATCGGCGGTGAGGAGAAATTGTTAATTCGTGGCATACATTTTATTGACAATGGGAATACTCGCGAATGCAAAATAGTAGACCACATTTTTACTTTTAGGGATAGATACCACACTTAACCAAATTCGTAGTCAAAGGGTTCACTATGCTAGTACTCTAGACTGAAGCAGTAAATTTTACGTTGAGGTGTTGGTTTTCTTGTTGTGGGTCATCATTTTGTTAGAGAGGTTCTTTATATAAGTAATATGTAGAAGTGTTGGACAAGTATTTCGAGGAATTTCCTTATTACAAGTTGATAATGCCTTATAAAGTACGATCTTCTGGTCATCCAATGAAGTTCTTGTATAATATTAATTACTAATAACTTTATATGATCATGTCATATGTGATCAATAGTCTAACTGCGCTAGTTGTATATCTTTTTTCTTTTTTCTTTTATATTTTACATTGTTTATTGATTCACAGAATATAATATAATTTTATCATATATTTTGTTGGTAATAATTTAAACTCATAACGACTTAATATTTGTACCTACGATAAATGTATTTAGGCAATCATAATTATTTAAAATGCATGAACATTTATTTATTTATTTATTTATTTATCAATTTCAACTTTCCCTTTTAACAACTTTTTATAGTAGGCAGTATCATATATATATTTTCTTTGAGTCTTGCAAAACGTAAATTCAATTGTATTCTAATTCACTTATAATTAAACACTTATTAGACATAACAAAGATAACTACATGCTGTTGCTATAGCGTACAGTTTTTCTTAATTTTTTTAGAAAAACAAAAAATAATACGCATTTTTGTAGTCCTTGTTGGTAAACGGGACTATTTTGATTTGCAACAGATCTAAAATTTTACATTAAATAAACCGGCCAATTTGTTTGTTAAAATCGTATTCATAATTACAATAAAAGTATACAATTAAACTATATCAAAGAAAAACTTTATTGCAAATATGTTCATTAAAAAAAAAAATTGCCCTCACTAAAAGGTCGGTTAATAATATTTTTAAAGTTTATTAACTTCATTATTTTTTAGGTTAGTCGCAAATTAGTTTTCACACATTATCGTCAATGCAGAAAGAAAATCTTTCCGTGCAGCTGTGCTATAACAATAATATTAACAATAATAATGACTATTATAATATTAAAACATCAATAATAAAAAAAACAATTGTCCCAACAATTTGAATCTAGATACAGAAATTGTAAATTGTAACATTGAATAATACGAACAGATTTCAATGAATAAATAATTAATAAATGAATTACATTATTTTGCAATGAAGAGAACATTAAAATAATAGAGCGATAAGCAATGAGAAACTGTGTTAGAAAAAGAGGTTATGCTATTTAGTAAACGCGTTAAAAACACAATGAGTAGAAATCCTGGCTTCTTCTGTGTAATCTGCATAATTAACTTTAACGTTGATAGTGCAACAACGCCTAAATGAAAATTACTCAACAACTTAAATAAATATATATTATACAATATACTTGTCCTTTAATTCACAAGGTGTAACGGTCCTGAGTGTTCCGCCGTCGATCGACAAGGTGAATGCATCGCTCCCGGGAACCAGCCTCCCTCCCAAGGAGATATTGGCGACCAACACGAGATTCACTAATTCCTCCAACAGTATCAGCATTCAATGGAACAGTGTGGATAATAAAACTGCGAGATGGTCAGGTATTTGTCAGTCAAAAGTGTTGCTTCCAAGAATAATGTCAGTCAATGATTTCGTAGCATTCAACGACTAAAGTAATCTGTGTCACTGAAAGGTGGGCAACAGAAAGTCACGCAACCAAATTTCCATTTATCTTCAGTAGTATATGAGTAGTTCTTCTAACTCACCTAAAAATAGTGACATAACTCATCGGGCTTAAAATAGTAACATGACTCATTGAGTTAAAAATAGTAACATGAGTCATACCGGGCTAATGAGTCATGTTACCATTTTTAGGTGAGTTAGAAGAATTCTTCATGTACTACTGTCTTCTTCGAGGAGCGGTCCTATAAGTTAAGGTGGTACGATCCAGGCTAGTCTCTGGTCGGGTCGTCTTTTTCTCGCATTCCTAAAAAATAATGTTGCACGGGGCCTGACTTGTGGTCGTGAATAAATTGGTATAATCGAAGCTTGGCTTTTCACGATCAATATAGGTTGTTTTTGACGATATCAAGGTAGATGGCGGGATGTTATCACGTGACTGAGAATTTAGCAATAACAAAACCGATGCCAAACAGTATAGTATCCAATTCTAAGTGTTATAATAAACTTCGAGCTTCCACATACAGGGGTGACTGCGTGCAATACAAAATACATATTATATAATCGCATTACATCACTGAATTAATTTTTTTATGTAAAAGAAAAATAAGAATTATTAGAAAATATTATATTGTTAAAAGGTAGTATTTTAAAATTATTGCAACTATACTTTTATTTCATTAACACATTTGTCATATTTAACGGATAAATATACATTATTTCGAATATTATTTAAAACTTGTTCATCATATATTAAAAATTAATAAATCAATTTGTGACACAGAAGTACATAAGCGCTGCAAGATTAGCAAATTATTTACAGATAGTCCACTTCCCCTTTCCTCTAGGAGGCTATTACGACAGCAACTAAAGTAGTCTGTATATATATACCTTTTTCTGACAAATTTGTAAAGACAGTTGCACCTAAATTTTCATTTTATTTGTATCTATCCAAGTTATTATCAAATTGATTTTTTAACGATTTATTTTCGATAGGAATTAGCAATGATCGTGTTAGTGAAGAACTCTTAATGAAACTCAATAAAGAATGTCTATCATCTAAGTTTTTTCAAAACATTATTCAAAAAAGTGTTATTAGGAATTAACTTAATAAAACATATTTTATTTCGTATATTAAATATAACTTATTTTATATTAAATCACAGCATAAACGATTACATCATTTTTGGGCAAACAAATAAATGATGTCGAGTGTTTTCAGCATTGGGTAAACAGCAGGACAACATAATACTCGCCCAAAAAGTTTGGTAAGACTGACAATGACCAAGAGCAGTCAGAGAAAACAATGTATGCGAAAAACAAACAAAGCACATTTGTTTTTTATTTTCTCAAACAGCAAAGTTTCTGAGTTAAGTTTTTAACTCAAAAATGGTTATGTATAAGGCTGCATTTATGTTCAATTCGATTTTAAATTAGGTTTTATTAAGTCGTAAACTATTAATAATTAAAATCTTGTGTAATATTAATGCAAGCATTATTATAAATATTTTTTATTTACATAATCTATACGCTGTATGCACGATCTTTAATTAAAATGTGGAAATTATCATGAAATTTGTAAATATTAAAAAAAAGTATTACATTATTCATTTTTGTTATACAATGGCAATAGTTTTTGAAAATATTTTTTTTATAATTTCGCCAGATTTCGTTAGCAGAGTTAGTGATATTAACATAGTTATTCTTTGATAGATGAAACCTCAATTAAATTGACACATTCAGAGCTCTGTGTGGGAAGTCGTCCAGACGTTGAAGGGGACATTGTCAACTGCATTCCGATGGCCGGTAATTCCAACTCCACTTCAAGCATCAGCCACCTCACTCTGAGGAACGGCTTCCTTGAGCGAGACAATGCCGTGAAGGTTGCCAACATCTCAGACCTCGTCAGTGGAACGGACGATAATCATGGGTCTTCTCAGGCGTCAGATGTCCAGCGGAAACATGGATCAATTGATCCTTCCAATAATATGCTCTTGGAACCGGGAAAGTGGGTTTAACTCAAAGATAGTTCACCGTTATTATAAGCGAGTGGATATTCTTCATATTGTAGTTTTGTTCAAGCGTAGAGCTACATAGAGCTACATAGAGCTACGTAGAACTACATAGAGCTACATAGAACTACGTTAGAGCTACATAGAGCTACACTAAAGCGACGTAGAATTGAAGCAGTAATAAAACAAGGCAAGAAGGTAAAGTTGCTTTTTACATATATACCGATAAAAAGTTTTTCTATTCTAGCGTGAAAGTTATAAGTTATAGATGACAATTGGCTGATTTAAGTAAAGTAGTCTTGCCTTGTTAACGTTGATAATTTTGTATATAATATTATAATTATGTATTATTTGCGCTGTTACTATTTTTATTCTTATTTAATAACTAATTATAATTGTTTTTGTCCATAATATAGGCAACTCATAAAAATATACCTATAAAATCAATCATACCCATCAAGAGTTACTCTGAAACTAATATATTGTAAACAGAAGTACAAGAAAGAACCAAAATCCAAATTTTAAATAAGTATTTTATCTTTAAAAATAATCAATAAATTCAAGATATTTAAGATAAGATGTTTAACTGTACGCCATGAAGAAGGTAGTAAGTAGCATGTGCTAACTTCATTTTACATAAAACATAATATTATAACTTGAAATCTGTTGGTGAGTGCAGAGAGAGCGATATAATTCTATGCTGGATGAAGAATTAATTGCTTTTTATCTAGCGTACAAAAGCTATTCTAGATTGAAAGTTACTCCGCCTTAATAGGATATAGAAGTCATATGTCCGTATTTATTATGCGTACAATAATGTACGTTATATTTATGTAAGGAAAAGTCGATATTATATAGCAATATATCACTAGGCGACCAATCCCATAGTTTCTTGATTGTTATGCCTAAGTAGGTATGCGCGCAAATTGACGTGCACACCTTCTTTTCAAATAAATAGCAATTTAATTTTTACAATATTAGCAAAATACAATACATGTTTCTCCCTAAATCAATAGAAATATATTTAACTTTTTATGTCCCAAAAAAAGTAATTATATTAAATATATATATATGATCAGATGGTTGATATACTTATAAATTATATACATTTATTCATTTTATTTTACAAAATATTAAGTTTTAATGGAGGATAATTGCAGTGATAATATTTTAAACTCGATTTTGTATTTTGTAAACTTCATCGTATAGATATTTATCTTAAGTAAGTAAAGACAAAAGAAAATGTTGTCGTAAGACTTTGGCACGATAAATAAGGTTTTTTATTAAACGGAGGAACCCGCGGTTATTATCATCTTTAATTAAAGTAATCAAAGTTACATTTCATTGATAGGCAATTTATTAGTCAACTTAGTTTTATACATAATTCTCTTCATGCAGACATCTGTATTACCACATGCGGCTATGCAATGGAGCAATGAAGTGTTCCGAACTACCAAGTGAAGAGGTTCTAGTGAGGAGTGAAGGGGCCAATATCTACACCGCGGGAAATTCAATATCGAAAACTGATCGATTCACTCCCGATGTGGTGAAAAGTGATGGCAGAGTGAAACGCAGTATATCTCAATATTCAGTCGTCCTGGAAATGAATCCAGGTGAAACCAGAATTAAAACCAGGAAATGTTGAAGTATTGTTTAACGTTTATGTTAAAAATATGCTGATTTTAAATGGGGACATTTAATTAATCTAACAATTCCAGTCGAATTAATTTAATTTCGTGACGTTTATGTACTTTTATTAAATTTATATTTCTATTAGATTTTTAAAGGCTTCTTATCTGAGTATTTATTTTAATTATAACCTTAAACTAAAGAATGTTGTACATAAAAGAACATATTGGTCGCTTAGTTTGTTACTTTGGATAATTAGTTTGAAACAATTTACTATCTGTATAGTTACCGAAATAAGATTATAATATTTATAGGTACACAATAAAAATCAATAGGTTTTATACTAAACCATTTATAATATAGTAAAATATTTGTTAATATATTATTTATTCATATTGTATATATGCGCTGCAAGTTAATTGTTTAAATTTATATCAATAGATGTAACTATAAATTAACTCACAAGTGGAAAGCACAAATGTATGGCGGACCAAAGCGTTCTTTGTGGAAGTTAGGAAATCACTATAATATTTACAATTTAAACGAGGTCTGCAAGGTTTGCCTGGTTTACCTCGAGGTCGGCAAGGTTTACCTGGAGTTCTGCAAGGTTTACCTGGAGGTCTGCAAGGTTTACCTGG